>NDXB01015346.1:172533-299458 GCA_002631895.1 Agapornis roseicollis | reverse complement strand
AAAAAAAAAAAAAAAAAAAAAAAATTTTTTTTTTTTTTTTTTTTTTTTTTTTTTTTTGCAAATGTAGGATTTTAATTTTCAGAAAAATAGTAATATTTAATGCTTCTCCCTGTAAATTCATTTTCCTGTCATGCATTACATCCAAGTCTAAACAGTAAGCAGCTTTTTCCATAACTGCAGAAACCAGTTAAGCCACAACCTCACCTAGCTTGCAGTGTGGTCTATGTCTATTCTGAAAGCATAGTCCAAATGTTATATACACAGCAACCCATGTTGACAGCTGTCTCCCCACATTAGCTCTCCAGCTTGACACCAACTTACATATCAGTATATTTACAACCTAAGTCACTAGAGAAAACTATTTATGAAAGTCATATTCTACAATGTAAACATCTGATGGTGTGCCCAGAGCTGTCATCTGCACAGAGTACACATAGCATCGCGCATTCTCTTTGGCTTGGTAAAGTTTTGGAGGACCTATTGTATAAGAAAGGACAGGCAGTAAGGGGAAGGGTTGCCAAATCTGAATGCAACCTATAAGAGAGCTTTTTGGACACACACATGTGGGACAATCCTGTACTTGAGCAAAGCTGGCCTTTAACTCCATTGTTTCTCTACATAATACAAAATAAAGGCAACAAAACCTACAGGCACCTTACAGGGAATCTTGGCTGTTCTTTACTTGGTGAATCTTGGATATCTGCTTTTTAGGTAAGACTAACTGATAAGTTTTGATACTTCAAACATGAATGTTTCTTTGCTTCTAGCATACTGAAACCTGAACAGAATTGAAAGGCAACTTTACAAAGCTCTGAAAGGCAAGGACTGGACTGTACATTTAGCCTGAAGCTAAAGAATCTACTTCCACATCAAAAACAGAAAAAAGGAGATACTCTGAAGACCTTACCAAATACAGATGTAGACTAAGCTGAAGGAGGTACACTGAATGTGCAACAAAAGAGACCATGTTCTAGATGGGAATGGGTGGATCTTCATAGAAGTATCAGATGACACAATAATCTTTGTTTTAAAAGTATTATTTGAATTATCTACAAGCTATTCTGATTAATACTTCATACAAGTGATAATCATCTAGGTTAGAGAGGTTTATTCCTCGCTAAGCTATCATGCAACTGCCAGAAAATTTCCTGGCAGAAGTGGATCTTTGGGAAGAATCAGAGAGGGATATTGTCTTGTAGACTTGTTCTGGAAAGACGTTTGCATTTATGTACTGTATTATGGAGACAGTGACTAAATGGTGGATGAAGATAAATATCACGTAATCCAGAAAGCATCCTAAAGAGGACACAGGAGAATGAAAAGGGTTACACCTATACAGTACTTTGACTAAGTTAGCATGTGATACTGCAGTCTGAGGTCACAGTGAAATAGGATCTCTCAGCGAGATCTCTACTTTGATTCATACACATCTTCTTTGTTTTAGCATGGGGCACGCACAGGCTATCCTTCAGATGAGAAAAACAAGATCTAGCTTAACCCCCAGTACAAAGAGTTATATAGCCCTCACATCAGTGTGACTCATGAAAATAAACTCCCCTGGTTCCCCATCTGCCATGCATTAGCCAGCAGCAACTTGTCCTTGAAATGAACTAAGTACAGGTTTCCATCTGGCCAGCAACCAATTAGTCAGCTTGCATGGTGACCTTTTGCCTTGTGATTGCTTTTAAATAAAGTCTCCAAAATCTGTATTGTTCTGGGTAGGAAACATCTGAAACCACTTTCCAAAGAGTGCCTGGTACCTCCCCGCTATTATACCATTGAGTGATTTAAAATACATCATCTTACTTATTGTTCAATCTAACCATTTGATCTATAGCCCTGTTTTGTCACTGCAGTAATTCCTCTGGCAACAAAGAGATCTTCCATTCCTTTCAAGATTGAATTAAAAGTGCTGTGAGCACTTCTGCTAGATGCAAACATCCAGCAATCTACAATGTACTGAGACCACTTCTCACCTCTACTAAGAGACAGGCAGAAAGAACCTTAAAACTAAACTTTCTTATCTTAACTTTGGACATACGATGGTAGACCAGAGTATATCAGTTGAACTTGGAGCCCAATCGCACAGGTCACAGGTAAAGCTTACAGAGGGCTGGAAGATTCAAACCAAAACAAGTTTTATTGACTGCTTTTACTGTTAATGCATTGTAAAGCACACACAAACTTTAGCCTTACCCCCTGACAGAACAAGGACTGGGATGAATAGCTGTTGTCAATGACTGCTTTTGAAAACATCAAAACGGTTGAAGATTGACATTAAAACCAGCAAATTTTCTGAATGCAGTTTGCATTATAGGATTCACTCAGATACAGGGAACTTAACACAACCGCAATGTTTTAAGCAGTCACTTTTAGACAAGGTTTTTTATATTGTGAAGCTGCCTTATACTTTTCCCATTTGTTTAAAATATTGCTCTGTGTAAAATGATTAACTAATAGATCATCCTCCACTCACAACCACTACCAACCACTCTTCATCAGAAAAATCAAACATATAGCCTTTAAAATTCCAACTACCAAACCAATAATTTCTAACCTCCTCTAGAAGGTTAGAAGCAGAAAGAAAACCCCAACCCATAATATGACTGATTAAACACAGTTCAGCTTTCTTTGTGGCCACAGGATGGGTTAGAAACCCTTTGGCTCCTTTCTCCACTTTTCTATGATGGTGCAGAAGTATAACCAAGTGTTCTTCTTTAAAACATTTCAGGCATAGGACAGTTGAGGGGGGCACCACCTTTCAGTCTATCTATCTGGCCAACGTGTGTGGCAGCAGGTTGCCCTCCTGATTTGCCTGTTGAGCATGTTTTGCTATGAGGCAGGTAGATCTGAGTAAAGCTGGAGAGCTCACACTGCTGAATGCATCTTTCCCAAGGCACAATTCACAGGCAGAAACTCACTAGACAAGAAGTATGATGAGGGAAAATTGCAGGAGTCACAGCTTAATATACGTTGCAGTGCAAGGCACCACGCAATGGCACAGAACAGCCTCTTTAAGCAGTCTGTGGGGGAATGTCTCAAGAAACTCTCTCAACAACATATGTTACACTGACTGATCAGACAGTGTATTTCCTTATCTTCTGGCTTGGGTTCAGCTCTTTTGCCTTAGCACAGCTTGTACTAGCAGCCTTGTCAATGAGTCACCTCTAATGCTTGCAAACCCCTGTGCCCGAGGCTCACCTTCATGGAGTACAAATGGTCTATGGATTACTCTAACCAGTCCTTTAAATTCCCATGGGAATTTAATTTAATTGCCCCTTAAGTCATATAAAGATGTTTCTCTCCTCTGTGTTCAAGAGGAAGGGGGGTGGTACAGCATCTGTCCTGCTATTTTGTGTCAGGAGAAATGCTTCAGCATGCCATCTTTTGTGTGATACAACTGTGATAGAGCTGTCTGTACACCTTCACCAACGAAGAGAGTCTGGCTGAAGCTACAGCTACCTGGAGTCCTATGTTCAAAGCCTGATGAA
Organism: Agapornis roseicollis; assembly: GCA_002631895.1. NCBI lineage: Eukaryota > Metazoa > Chordata > Aves > Psittaciformes > Psittacidae > Agapornis > Agapornis roseicollis. Next base: position 295,967 of record NDXB01015346.1, on the reverse strand, counting down.
GACATCACAACCATTTATTTACCTTGTGGTTGGCATACACACAGATGATTGCCCCTCCTCTCTTCTGCCTGACAGCTTTCAACTACTCTGTATACACTGTTTAGCTGACTGGGCTTCCACCAAGTGTCTGTACTTGGACTGAAGCTCAAGCCAGGCACCAAAGGGCTCTGTTGGCTTTCATCAGTGCTAAAAGAGTTGAGACAGCAGCAGTGTCGTGAGCAGTGTCACTACTGCACATTAGCAGGGCAAAAATTGTGGTGAGGAATTGAGAGAGAAGAACAGGAACTATGCAAGAAGAAAGTGGGAGAAACAGCATCAATGGAGAGAGTGGGAGGGGGAAATGTGGTGAGAGCCTATCCTGAGGAAAAACAGAGATGAAAACATTGATGGGAAGAGCTAGAGAAAAGCAGAAGCAGTTGAGGACTTAATGAGGGAACAGAATGGGATGACAGGACCCAACAGGAAAGCCAAGAGTTACTGAAGCTAATGACAATCTGCATGAAACTCACAGGAGGGTTCCCCTCTGCTGAGCAACCGTATCCATCCCAGGCTCCCCTGGTTAGCCCATGCTGCTTCTGCCTTCCCAAAGGCCTTTGCCCAGTATTTTTATGAGGGTTGCTGCAATTTCTGCCTCCCCACATCTGCTGTTTCTGCCCCAGGGAATCCTGTCAAGCATTTCAAGTCTCCACCTGATGCTGATCATTCCTGCCAAAACGCTGTTTAGCGAAGGCAATGTTTATGGCTGTGAACACAATATAGGCAAACATGCAAATCAGATTATTAAAGAACCTGCAGAAAATGTCTGATAAGCTGCTGCCCAAAGCTCAGAGGCCACATCATAAGGAAGGAGCAGCCTGCATCTCTCCCAAGGTCCATGGAGATCACACTGCTCCCAAGTGGCTTTAGAAGGGATGGTTGCTGCCTTGTGTAAAGTCCCACACTGCCCCTTGCACAATGCTGTGAATAAATATGACCCTTTTCGGCTTTCCTGAAAGCTGACATAAAACAAACCCACATATCCATAGGAGATGTCTTCAGGGGTCACAAGTGACCAAGGGTCACTGCATTAGCACATTTTAATTACTCTTTCTGAAGGAAGTACCGTGTTGTCAGACATCCAGGTTTCAAAGTCTTAGAATCAAGGCAAAAGAACTTGCATTGCCAGAATGACAAATAAATACCACTGAAGCATTGCCTAACAATAATGGAAGGTCTGATAGCTAAGAAAGATTGAGCCAAATTCGCTTAGCTCAGAAGGCCTCAAGAAATTGGGGTAATTTGTTAGCTCATAGCTACATGAGTGGAAAACTAAATGTAATGCTTGACAGCAAGAGTTCCTGTCATACAGAAAACAATGGAAATCAACAAAAGAATTGCTGGAGCCAGGAGATATGAGTAAAGACTGAAGTTTTAGCTATATCAAAGAGTATAGTCTGAATGGAAGAATAAGTAAATAAGGATGTAAAAAATGTCCTGATACACCAAACAGTTTCTATTGACTTCCCAGAGAAATGGAAGTTGGCATAGTCCATTATCTAGAAATAAAACACATTTTTATTTCAAATGCAGCCATTTTTCACAAGGTCAAAAAGACTCAAATTCTACTAAGAAGGAAATACGAACAAAGGGTAGGCTAGCTAAAACTGCATTCTGAATTTATTCATCATTCATTTGATCACAGATGCCATATAGTTCAGCAAGGATCTCATTATATGATGAATGGCTGGTTACTGATGTAGCAGCAGAAGATACACACACAAAGACAGTGCACTTGTAGCGCATTGTTACTGAAACCTGAGATTTTATCAATGTTCAGAGGGTAACCAGAGCAGGGCCAGTGTTAGAATACTTCCAAGGAAAACTTCAGCAGTTGCAGGTCCTGGCAGAATTATGTGATCAGCAATTATTACTGAGTATTGAACTAATGACTTCCTTATACCCTGAGAAAGGATGGGACTGATGGCACACTTCAGATGGGGTGTAAAACTGATCTCATGAATACTTCTTGTCCTTAATTATCCCATCAAGCCTTTGGCTTGAATGGAGATTCAGCCCCAGAATCTTGACCCAACCCTTGCCTCCTGGAACACATCAGACAACCCAGTGATAATTTCAGCTTCATTCATGTTACAGTGTGCCCCTTAACAGGCAGCACTCTGCAGTCCTAGCAGAGCTGTATTCCAGCACAGCATGAAGTCATTCTTAGAGAGGCAGGTGAAGTTTTACAAGGCACTCAGCAATGAGATATTTGAGGATGAAAGCTGTCATATGATGTTGCTGGTAGAGAGGCAGAGGCTCAGAGAGTTCACTTCAAATAGTGATCATCTGACCTGACCACTCTGTGCTGTGCTGCTGCTTCTTTCAACATATGTTCTGCTCATTGACCCCTATAACTGAGGGTGAGGGAAAACACAAATTGGGTAAGACCAGATCAATACGTTGAATTTCCCCCTGTAACAGGACTTATTATTTACTTGACAGAAATGAAGAGAGGTAGAACTGGGGAGATCAATTGCTTTTAACCTATCTGAAGTGTTGACCTCACCTATATCTGCAACCTAGCTGACTTCAGAGATACGCCATCAGGTGTGGACACAGCTCCAGTGTGCCTGGAGGGGGAATGAGGCTAGCAGGACAGGAAGCCTCTCATGTGATGCCCTCCTAGTTCCCCCATAAATCTATGTCAGGCATACACAGCTGGTACTACAGCTACTTCTGATAGTGAATTGTTCTGCAGCCTTATCTAATCCTGCATTAAAGCTGTTATTGCTGATACCTTGGACAACTGTAGCAACACAGAGCTCAGGACCAACCTGAAAACCAGCAGGTATTTAGGCACCTGGGCTTCATATCAGCCCACATGTCCCCTGCTTAACGGACATGAAATCTGAATGAGCCACATTAAAAGCAGCACTACACAGCAGGTGCAGCCTATGAAAGCAAGAGTATGAACACTGGAATTCAGGTGGGAGTAACCCCAGGGCACTCAAAGTTATACATGCTGTAATATCTATGCTTTTCATACAGCTTTGCCTATCTATGCTATTTCAAGATGAAGAGTATGATTTCTTTGGGGTGAGTTACTTCCCCAGCCCCAAATTATTTCTAGCTATTTTCATAGGTTATAATAGTTAAAATTCACACCAGTAATCTCCTGTGCCTCCTGAACTATGAACACATAAAGTTACAAGTTAAAAAAAGAAAAAAGATCAATTTTGGTTAAAAAATAGGATCCACGCAGGCATAATCAGGGAATCACATCAGATCTGTGCACTCTTCCACTCTTACTATACGACACTGAAGTGTCATGTTATCCCATATAGGAAATTGGACATATTAACAGGTGCTCTTCCTGCTGAAAGAAAGAGCATAAAAGGCTTCCAGAACACAAATATGCAGTCAAATCTTTTGCATTCCTTCCAGCAGCTCAGTCTCCTTGAATAAAGATGATAGGTGTGATCACAGAGAATACAGGACGGATGGGGATAGCAGTGTATCATGTTCTGGCTGCTGCCCACTGCTTTGCTCCTGTGAGTGGGCTGGAAGAGGGGAAGATGAAGAGAGCTACCTTTGATTTTACGCTCTCCCATCAATGCACGAACCCCAGCTGGGAAGCTACAGGCAGCACAGAACAAAACAGACCAGCTAACCTGGTCCTTATGCAAATATTTAAAACTATGCATGTTGTTACCATACAAAACAGCATCCTGAGGTTGAAAAGTGGAGGGAGGTATTTGAAGGCATACTGTGAACACTAAACAAAAGTAGGCTTTCAGCCTGAAAAAGAGAGATAGGCTGATCTTCTAGGTTCTTGGGTAACCCTTCTAATAAAGAATTGCACTTCTCAGCATCCTGCATTGCAAGCAATATTTAGTGCTGTGGTACTTCCATACAATAATGATTCTTCTCATAAATCCGTACAGTGAAGAAACTTTCTGTGCCTGGTCTGAAGAGCAAACCAAAATACTTCCAAAAAGAAGAAGCCTGAGGCCTACTTTTTCTGTAAAGGAGCATTTCCAGTAAATCACATCTCAGTACAAATTCAAGTTCCACCACCTGGAGTTCACCAAAGTGGCACCTGGCATTCCAACGACCTTAGCAAATATGCTGGAACTATACTAATAAAAATGCACATCCTGGTTTTAAACAGGCAGTTTCTCCAGCTGATCTTTTTAAGAGAGGTGCTCCAATTCAAGTGGAAGGCTTGGCACACAAGCAATGATGCTTGGTGAAATACTGTGGCTTACACTGCACCGGAGGTCCACTGGCTGAATTCATTCTGGCTTTAAAACTGGGGCTTAAAAGCCTCACCTAACTGAAGTGCTGCAAGTATATAATCACCTATTGCCCAAGGCCACAGGCACCTCCAGAATGTGACTGAGCCCCATTAAGTCATGATCTTTGAGACTGCCTACTTACCATTCTCTATAGAAGAGAGACTGCAGCCTTAAACTAGTTACAAGGAAGCAGAATATGTTTGCATGTGACTATGCATAGTAAATCAAAGGCTTGATCTTAATTAAGCACTGCTCAGACTATTGCATTAGGACCCTTTCTATATCTCTGCTATTTATGAGCAATAGCATGGACTGCTGACTAATTAGTCTGGCATCAAAAATATTCCAGATTCTAAACCTTCAAAAGGAACCAGGTACCTGATGTTCCCAGGTACATGCATCCTGCCTGGCAGCATTATAGGGCATCTGAAAGTCACCTTCCACACATCTCCAATACTTTCTCAGTGTTGGCAATGCTAATGTACTCAGAAGCTTCTTCTGGCCAGTGTGACACAACAGGGCCCGCAAAGCAGATATTTTTACCCACCTTAGGAGGTTAGGGATGCTCTGAATATGACTCATTGTAGTAGCAGAAAAGAAAACCATAGCCATCACTTCCACGTTATAGCACACCGATAAAAGGGGAGAAATACAAGTTGTTCTGCCCCTTCTTTCTTTTAAACAACAGATTAGTGGCTAAAGCCACCTTAGAGAAAACATGGGACTGCTCTGGGTGGCTGATTCCATTTTCTGGAACCGGATGCACCCAAGTAGGCTAGACTTAAATGAATAAAATGCAAATAGTCCATTTGTATTCAGAGGCTTTTGTTATCTATTTCACTACAAGAGGAGATGCCTGGTTCTGACACTGCAATAACTGGCAAATAAAAATGTGTTTCCCCAAGTTACGCTCTTTCCACAGTCCTGTTCTTCAGCAGCCATCCCAAAAATGTGGTTTAGACAATAAATGCTTTTTTTTAGAAAACAAATTTCTTTCAGAATTCATTGCTTCTGCGTTTCCTAAGCTCCCTTTGCTAACACAATTGTACATCAGCATGTCAGTGATCCATCAGCCAAATTGACGGAGATCAGAGCTGCACCAGTCCTACTGGCCAAAATGCATCTTTTCTATTGATGATGCCAGTTGTGAATATATAGCTATTTATAAGCAAAGTCTCAGTGTTTCATAGGTAAGCACATCTTCTTCACCACAGTATGAATAAACATGTTCACAAGCATAGTATATTCACATATATTTTGTGAAAATCTCAGTGGCAGCTGGACTGAACTTCAGTGAGGTCCTGTGTATTCAAATGGCACCTTATACAAGGATACACACTGGTAACTTCACAACAGTCATCAAGCATTACTTGTTCTGCTAGTTCTGCTTCTGTATTTTAGATGCAGGGTATAACAGTATATTTATAGCCTCAAAATAAAATAGGAAAACTATATTTTATGGGAGTCTTCAGTCATTTTTTAAGATTTTCTTGTAATAATAATATTACAGACTATTCCAGTATCTGAAGGGGGCCTATAGGGATGCTGGGGAGGGACTCTTCATTAGGGACTGTAGTGACAGGACAAGGGGTAACGGGTTCAAACTGAAACAGGAGAGGTTTAGATTGGATCTAAGGAAGAAATTCTTTCCTGTGAGGGTGGTGAGGCACTGGAATGGGTTGGTCAGGGAGGTTGTGAGTGCTCCATTCCTGGTAGTGCTCAAGGCCAGGTTGGATGAAGCCTTGGGTGCCACGGTTTAGTGTGAGGTGTCCCTGTCCAAGGCAGGGGGTTGGAACTGGATGATCTTAAGGTCCTTTCCAACCCTGACTATTCTATGATTCTATTTGTAGTGGCTTGGATGTGACACTGAATATGAGAAATTAATTTGCCTTCCTTACCATTTTTGTTTCAGTCAGTCTCTCTCTTTTCTATAGCTTTAATGTTTCCTACTTCTCTTTTCTTTCCTTTCCCTAATATATGCACCCTGCTTTATTCACTGTGAAGCAGTGCACATTTATGCGACTCTGCTTACCCTGAAGGATGTAGAAGTACTCTGCAAACTTCAACTGATTAGCACACTGTCAGCAGGCAGCAACAGCCACACTGGCTTTACCACCCTGGGGTTAAAAATTACAATACCCTTCAACAACACACAAACTTCAGGGTCTCTTTTCAAAGCTGAGGTCAGCAGCTTGTGTGCAGGATTCTTCCTGTGCTCTGGATGCTATCTCTAACTGAGTTTATGCAGATGTCATTACCCAATGCAGATGCAATTACCCAAACTGGAGTGCTGCCAGCACAGGAGGATCAAGATGTTTGTGAAATGTGCCATGAAGTCGCTTGTGAAAAGCGGTTGGAAGCTCATTTTTAAGGAGTCTCACGCTAAAAGCAAAAGAAACAGAACTGCTGGAAATCACAGCACCTCCTTGGAGACCTTCCAGCACCAACCATGACCTGGTCTCACTTGTGACAGCATCTTTCCCTCACGGCTGGGATTCATGCTACAACCCCGGCTTCCTTCTGCGAGTGATTTCCTCACATGAGGAGGAAAACCAGTCTCAAGTCTTCATATTTTTCTAATAAAACATTTTCCTCTACATCCTATTCCATTGCAAACTTACGGAAATAAAACGCACGTTTAAACTTCTCCAGTTTCATTTTTCTGCGTTTTGTGTTTCTTTTCTTCTGATCTTTTTGCTTTCATCTGCTGACTTTATTATACCAACTTAGCTGCCACAGATGTTTTTTTCCCCCCTTTTCTTTTAATGAATATGGCAGTGAAATGCCTGCTTCTGGTCATCTGCCAACAGACACTACTTTTTGGTGTCTCCCTTTCCCCTCACTGTCTCTTTAAGTGACATTATGCAATGAATCCTACAACCACTGTGACATGCTGGCAGCTCTTTGTCAGCAGGCTGAGTTCCTGCTCAGCACTGCAGGTGGTACCCCAGGCCATCTCATCCACCAGGACAAACTGTCACATCGTCATCGATTTCCTGAAATCAGCAGAGCTCCACCAGTTCAATTCAGCTGGATAAACAGACTGCTGAATCCCCAGAGCACACCCAGAGACTAAGGGGTTTCTGATCACTTCAGCAACAGCAGCAAAACAATAAGCTCATCCCAGATTTTCTTCTCACCACCCTTGAGAAACTTCCCATGGAGTTTCCTCTGCACTGGATTCTGGTCAACACCAGCCAGAATCACTTGCTTGTCTTTCAGGCTCTGTGAGTGAATGGCAGATACCTTGCCTTGCTGCAGCACACCAGCAGGACTCAGAAGCACTTCCCTCCCACACACTGCCCATAGGTAGAGCATTTCTGAACAGCATAATCTAGATGTTAAATATAACACCTCTCTCTCTTATGAATATCCAGGTGTTTCTCAGATTTTACAGGTAGGAGCACCAAAGCTCCAGATGGTAAATGTTCATGTCAGTGATTACAGGGATATTTTCTGACTCCCAGTCTAATTAGTACATAAAACAAAAATCATAGCTTAAAATCATAGCTGAAGCCCTGCTGCTTCTCCTTCCACATTACATTTTCCCTGTAATGCAACATTTAGCCTTGTTCCTTTTCTACATATGAACCTCAAGTCCTCCCAAAGTAGTATGCTTCCTGGCCAATTCCAAGTAGTTACTGTTAAATATCTTGTTACATATTTATTAAGCATATTACTGCATATTTGGCTGACCACAAGCTACAGTAGATTTAGCTTTATACTGCTTTCATTAACTGCTTTCAGATCTACCAGATCTTTCAGATCTTTCTTGCCCTGTGGAAAGATAAAATAGAGATAATAGCTGCAGCTGAGTCCCATTTCTTGATCTGTAAGACCAGCATGAGAGTTCATTTATGATCCTTTCTAGTGCTATTCACCTGTTGTCTACTCTACTGCCCAACCTTGCTATAGACTTCAGTGCTTTAAGCAATGTCTGAAGATGTATCCAAGGAATGACTGGAATCAGTGGGTGAACAGGGAAATGAGAAGGTTTGTTTGTGACAGTATCGTAAAGAATAGGCTTGCTTCTAGGAAACTGCAACAGAGACAAAAGGATGCTGAAAACAAAAAGAAGACCAATCCCATAAACCTCCATCAAACCCCTTCTATTTAGAAACTGGCATTCCATTTCTTCCGTGTTCACCTGAGGTAGAAAGTCACAAAGAAGAAGGGAGATGAACCATTCTTTGTACCTCAAAATGACAATAAAAAGAAATGGAAAGGTGCTCAAAACAAAGCAAACAGGACAAACCAGAAAAAATTGCTAAGCTCTTAAGCTTTAGAAAAATAAACTAAAACCTATTGTTGAACAGAATGACATGAGCGGTCTGGGTGGGAAGCCATCACTCAGGGTATTTATCCAGGTACAACTCCATACAGCAAATCTGACTGCAGGCAACTCCTTGGAAACCACAGCTCAAGTCTGGTTATCCTCATTTTCTTACTGGCTATTGCCACCAGCACTGGGATAAACCACTTCTAACTTAGTTTACTTTACATGAAGCAGCCATAATTCCTTCCTCATTATGGCTCTTATGAGGCTGAGTGTCCTTATTAATATGCTGTTTCTGGTGAGAAGTGGTAACACAGGAGCAGCAGGGTGCTTACTGCTTTTGTCTGCTGAAAAGCCTGATCTGGAATCAGAAAAGCATATTAAGAACCAAACAGACTGTGTTGAAATGAGGATATTGCTTGATCTGTCCTTTCATAAAGAAATACATTAGAGATAATTTTCTCTCTCACCTAAGTAACTTAAGCAAGTTATTAGTGGACTGTTATTTCTGTTTTATTGTCTGACTGGTTTTCACTAATGAGATATCCAACAGCACCTTAATTCACCTTTTTGCTAAGCATCCTTCTCTTGTTTCAGCTTCTTCATTAAAGCCAACTAGTTTTTGTTTGATCTAAAGCTCCCTCAGTACAGACTATGGCATTAATTATTTCTCTCCCAGTCAGATAACGACTGTAACCTAGCATTTATACTTGCCCCTTCCTCATCAAAGATGATAAATGTTCATTGGTACTAAGTCTTGGTGAAAGCTGAACAGAGGTCCATTAGATCTTCAACCTCTGTCAATGATACATGTGATAAAACAGAAATCTCACAATAAACCAAGGATTTCCTAGCTAGGGGCCTCCAGTATTCTAGGATGAACACAGATGGCAACTATACAGTTCCTAGGAGCTCAGGAGGAAAATCACTGTGATACAAGGATAATTAAATTATTTTCAAGCCTCTCAAGTGCTTTGGGAATCCCTATATGTCACCAAATGCCTCTCACATACTAGTTTCTACACTCTTTAAAGGAGTTAAATCTGCAAACTTACAGAGCTATCACATCATTCAATTTAGAACGCTCTTCACATATATCCTTATTAAACAGCAACACAGAGGTTAGTTTGAAAGGGTCCTATAGAGCCTGGCCCAATTCTGAGAAACGTTATAAAGAGCTGGCTGGAGAATCCCTGTGTGATCAATGTCTCAGCTGTGTGCCATCAGCCTTCTGTTGACAGTAGTTAGTGACAATTTATTTCGGGTGGCAACAAATTCTGCTTCCAGGGAACAGCATATTTGCTATTCAGTTCCAAGTGGTACCATGGAACACTGTGAATCCAGTGATACAATGTGTACTCATTCATTTCTCTGATGCCAATGTTTCCTTACTCTGCCTTTACAGATAGCACAGACATGTTTTCCCCCTTTGGGAGTGCTTCTGTTTCTAATCTATATACTGTACCCTGAGACCACTCTACAAGGCTACAGCTAATACAAACTACATTTCCATTAGTATCTAGTGCTTCACTTAATTTCATTCTGAAACAGATTAACAGTTCCTAAGCCAATTTCTCTCCAACCATTTGTAGCAGCATGGGCTTCACGAGGTCCTGCTTATTTGAGCTTTCTAGGGGAACTTACAGCAAGGCAAAATAAAACAGGGAAGGATATAACATAAGGAGCAGGTTTATATGAATACAAGCAGGTAGAAATAGGCAAACTCATTAGTCCTTTCCTCTGCATTCTACCTATGTCATCTGCCTTCTCCTTGTCATTGTACTGGACTAAGCTGGGATGGGCTAGGCTAAACTGGGCTGGCCTTGGCTCCATTGGTCTGAACTGGGCTTGACCTGTCTGAGCCTGGCTGGACAAGTCTAAAATGAGCTGAACTGGGCTAAACTGGGCTGGAGTGGGCTGAATAGACTGGCCTTAAGTGGGCTAAACTGGGCTGGACTGGGCTGACCTGGACTCATCTGTGCTAAACTGAGCTGGGCTGGACTGGGCCAAACTGGGATAAACTAGGCTGAACTGTTCTCGGCTGGGCTTAGTTGGGCTGTTCTGGGCTAAACTGGGCTGGACTGGTCTGAACTGTGCTAAAATGCACTGGACTGGGCTAAACTGCTCTTGGCTGGACTTAATTACACTGGAGTGGGCTAAACTGGGCTGGACTGGTCTGAATCCTGCTAAACTGGGCTGAACTGGGACAAACTGGGCTGGACTGGGCCTAACTGGGCTGGACAGATCTGAACTAGTCTAAATAGGGCTGGATGATCCCTGCTGCATGCTGGGACAGCAGCCCCTGTCCCTGCCCACATCAGGAGGTTGGAACTGGATGATCTTCAGGTCCGTTCCAACCCTGACTATTCTGTGATTCTATGCTATTCAGTGTTTGGTGTTTTGCTTTATTTGTTTTCTTGTGCCCTGCAAGAGACCCCCTTTTGCTTTAGTTGACATGTATCTGTGTGCTTTAAGTGTCACCTGGTATTTCTGGATTTGAATAAATCTGCTGCTTCAAAGGGAGTCTCAAACAAAGCCACTGTATTCTGCACATTAACAGTGATCTGGAAAGCCTTGTAGTCTAATTACAAGTGTTCAGGCACCCACCAAGAAAGTCTGTGTTTATAGACAATTCAGCTCTGCTTCTCTCCACTTCATCCTACCTGTTCACATCTTGAACTGGATGTTCCAGAAGGCTCCTAAGCCTGGTTTGCAGTGAAACCTCCAGCCCAGTGAGATTTCAGCTGTCTTTGGCTTTGCTCTGCTCTAATGACTGTACGTACTTACAGAAAGTACCTTTTAAACCTCAGCTATCACCAAACCACCATTTCAAACTGCTTCTTGCAAAAGGACAACAGTTTAATTCCACAGGGAGTGAATTTCACAGTGTTCCTGGACCAGCTGCAGTCCTGGGTAATAGCTCTCAAGAATGGCACATAGAAAGCCAGAGTTTAAGCCAATGTCCTTTGATCCTTAAGGATAACTACAAGGTCATGATGACACAGCCCAACTAGTTCAATGCCTTCCGTTCTTGAGCTTCTAAAAATCTAGTGTTCAAGAGAGGAAAAACACTGGAAAGAAAAGGAAGAACAAAATGATTTGTAACTGAAACAAAGACTCTTGTTTTCCTTTCTGAGGAAGTCAGGGCCAGGTCATAAGCACCATGGTCTGGAGTGGCTGTTGGTTTCCTTATACACTCAGGAGTGAGAAATGGAAGTGATGATACTGAAACAACTGCTCGTAGTAGTGGGTTTAAGAAAGGACTGGAAACGCAGTGATTTTTCAGAGGTCTTTTGGTACCTTGCTTTTTGCTCTCTGCAGAAACAAGAAACACCTTCCAAATGGAGGTTTTAGCATTCCAGGATTCTATCAGGGAAGCTAAATGACTAGAAATTCAAAACTGAAGGGTTTTTTCCTTTTCTAAAGAAAACCCTACCACTTCAGCGAAGGATTCAACTCTGCCTCTATTTCATATTGTCTGTATTTTCCAATGTATAACCCAAGGGCTTATTCTTAGTGTCTCTGGGTTTAATTTTTTTAACCAATAAGATGTGCTATCCTTACAGCAACAGGGAAAAATAAACTCACTAAAGTGAAAGAATAAATGCAGCCTGAGAACCACTAAAAAAAGGCCCATCAGGATGAGCAGCGATAAAAACCCAGCATGTACATATTAATATTTTGACAACAGAAAAAGAACAGAGAATGAGATAAGAGGTTCTGAAAAAGAAGTCCTTAAAACCAGAAGTTATCTAATTGCTTATTTTACCTAGAGGTAGAACAATCTATTTCTAGCTATCACATAGTAATGAGAAGTCATTATCTTGAACTCTTCTTTAATTAACATCAATCCTGATTAGTCAGAATGTATTAGGCTTTTTGTCTGTTACCATACTAGTAGAATCTCCACTTGAAGAAGGTATTCAATCAGACATTATCATCTGCACACCACTTCCATGGAATTATTATTTTACCATGTTTCATGGACTTTTTTCCCCCCATTTTTGAAAGGTGAAATCTATTATTGGTCATCCCTTTCTTCCCCAGAGCAGATCCTGGCATGCCAGGTTTTTGCATGTTGTAGGTGAAATGTTAATGGGTTTTCATGGAAATGGATGTGAAAAGTTCAATGGACAGAATATCTGTAGCTGTTCTGTATTATGTTGAACCTTGAGGTTCCCTGACTTTTTAATACTGAAAGTTCAGATTACAAGAAGTACATAAAAAGAAAGCCGTCTGTTTAAACAGTGTAAGCTACGGACTATGTAGAGAAATGAATTCAGTTTGCTTTCACACCAACTTTTAACATCACAATACATTTGGATGCACCTGTGATGCAGGGTAAGGTTTGGAGGAATCAGCCGCAGAAGTAACGCAAGAGACAAAAAGACATATGAACTGTTCCTCATTTTGCCTGGCTTTTGTCCTCATGGTGTAGCTACCCGTACTCTTGTGTTTCTTGATCCTTAACCTTTGCAGTTATTAAAAAGAGCCACCAATGCGTCTAGAAAACAGCAACTTCAAAATGAGTCCTTGAAACTATCTGCTGAAATTTAACAGGGAAAACATTTTTGCAAGAGAACTCTGCAGGCGGGTCACAAACGGTTATAAATAAGAATATATTTTTTATTATTCTATTAAATTCCATAAGCGCTCTGAGGAATGTGCAGAGGCACCTTACATTTCTCTGCAATGCAACTGATTTCATCCAGACTGAAAACAAAGGTCCCAGACCACGTGTTATCAAGATACTAGATCACCAACTTATGTGGTGCTCCGTGGGAGCTCTGCCCCTGAGCAGGATGGCAGCTGAGCGATTCTGAGTGGAGAGGAGGGAAATTCAGGTGCTCTATTGGAGAGCCGTGGTTTGGAGAGAGCCAAACCATACTGAGTAGGCATCTGAGCAGTAAATGCTGTGGGGCTTGGATGTCTTCCAGTTGCAATGGGCTTACATGAAACGCAGCTTGTCCAGTGGCACTGTGGCACTTTTGTTCAGGCTGCAAGTAGTTGGGTTTTGACCTGTTCATGCTCTGGACAGAGTAACAGGGGACAGCTGATCCTAACATAACATCACATGGCATATTGCGCTCTGTCTAATTAATGGCCCTGCAGAAGGGCAGCTTGGCTTTCCTATAAACAGAAGAGTTTTGGATTGCTCTAGTCAGTTAGTATGGGCAGACAATAAATCTGTAAAGATTGATACGCTTACTTTGGCTGTGGTTTCTTCTTCAGGGTATTATTGCCCAGGAGCATGTGTAGGTAAAATACCGGTGCTGGCTTTCTGCCACTCAGGGATTCCCCTCCATTTAATCACAAGGCAAGTGCCCATTCATGCAGCCCTTTAACAGCTGCATATCCTATAGGTCAGTTTTGTCACCAGATGAGCAGATGTGATAGAGAGTTACACTTTGGTAAAAATAACTACCCCCTGCAGAAACCCCTAATGCTTTCCTTCAAGTTCCAGATGTAGATGAAAGGCACTTTAAAAATATGCCCATTAGTTACATGCATGCTAGTTTTGCAGGAAAAAAAGGCACAAGAATATTCCCAGCTGTCACAGGACTGACATTCCAGCTTTATGACATTTCCAAGCAGGGACTAAGGGATTCAGTAAAACAGGAATTACAAAACTAGAACCTCTTGCAGCACTTTGAAAACAGATAGACACAAGTCTCTGTGAGCTTAATGAAGTATCAGAGTAAAAAGTGATTTAGCTTCCTAGAAACACTGCTTCTGTTTTCTATTTAAAGGAGGAAATCAAAGGCATGGCTTTAAATATTTCATTTGTGAAGCAGCCAAAAAACGGTTCACTTTCAACCCTGAATAGTGAATATGGAGATAAAGTAGCACTTCTGAGAGCCTTTCATATGACTTCCTCCTTGGTTGAAGCACTCAAAATAGGGAAGTATCGTGTTGCCACACTTTCAGGGGGAAAAAGAAAAGCTAGGAAGTCACTTCAGTGTTTTGTGATGCAATTCAGGAACACAGCACTAGACAAACTTTCAGTTTAACTGGAGGCTTAATGAAGGGACATGGCCAGAATGAATATTTGGCTTCCTTCATTTTCTATATGTAAATACATGAGCTGTCCTGCTTCAGCAGTTAGATACTACCCAGCTGGGGCTTTTGAACTTGGATTGATAGCTCTTAGTAAACAAATTACAAATGTTCCAGCTATACAACTGTAGCACAGCCTGAAGTAGGAAAAACTAGAATTGCACTGGTTCTTATTCTGTATTACAGAGCCCAGCATTTAAATGGTTCCAGTTTCTAGCTCTCTGTTTACCACCACCCAGGTCTCAATTAACACCTCATTAAAATGCACACATGCTGAGCCCTTATTTGTTGACCATCACTTTTTGGCACTTCTGTATACTTGCATTATTTCCTATGGTTTTATTTGACCTGCAAACACAGCCATGGAAAGTCCTGCTTAAGAAACCATCAGAAAATGGAAATATTGACACAAGTGGGTTTGCCATTGCCTCCTGGTTATTTGTGTTTGGGTTTCCAGTGAGATGCGGATATTAAACCAGAGGTAGAGCAGAACAACAAAAGGGATCCGAGTCTGTCAGCCTACATGGCAATTTCCAGACTAACTCTTTCCACATATTAACACCCACATTAGCTGAGCCAGATTTTGTCCTCTGAGGAACAACAATCACTCACACAAATCCCCAATACCAAACTCACCCTAAAACAAGCAGTAAAATAAAGTAACTTCAGACTCAGTGCACACTGAAACTACAGACTCTGAATGGGCTGCTGGCTGCCTCCAGCACAGCTGAATATATACACCACTGTGGCAACGAATGTTCGATAAAACTTGCAGAGAATGGTGTCAGAGGTGACTGCATTAAACGTACCTAATAACTTCATTTGCAGCAGTCAGCCCTTCTAATCTGACAGCTGTCCTCTGCAGAGCAACAGGCAGCAAATCACTGCTTCCACATAGACCTGCAGCTACCAAAGGCTGGCTCTTCTGATAGCGCAAGCAGCTGGATTTCCCCTCTGTGCTCCACAGTCTGGTCTCTTCACCACCATACAACAGTTTCTCTTTTAACCAGCTACAATCACATGAAAACTGGCAGTCTTTTGTCTGAAGTTGGATGAGTATCTCTGGTATAAACCTGCGTGATGCTAATCTCTGTATGTCTTATATGGTTAATTTAATAATTTAGTTCTTAACTAAACCTACCTGCTTAAAGCTGAGTCTTCAGGCAGTTAGGACGGAGATACCTTCTTGAGAGTCAGTCAGGTTCTGGTGCTTTGACTCCATGCTGAGGGCTTAGTCTTCAGTACCTGTAAAAAAAGAGCATCGATGCTATCAGTACTCTATTACAGATAACAGACTTCAAATGTCAAGAAACGTAAGGGTGCATTTCCATGCTTTGCACCCTGGATTTGGGTGTAATAAAACACTTTCACCCACCAGGAGAAGGAGCTAATACTGTGATGGATCCAGACCCCAGGAGTATGTATTGCTAGGATTTTACCATTTTCGTTCTTAATTTCCTTTTAACAACTACTTTCTTTAGTTAACATCTGTACTATTTTATTAGATTATGTTTTGTTGCACCCTGACCTTCTGTCCTATCTTTCAAGATCAGCTGTCTTGTAACTACATAAGAAAGGGGGTTTTGTGCTTCTCAGATTAGTTCACTGCTTCTCTCCTCATCAGCCTCCTGGGTTTTGGGATATCTGTTGTAAATAATTTCATATATTCTTCACAAAGCTGGTTTTACTTGTTTTTCTGTGTGTTATTTAGTCATTTAAATGTTACAGAAAATCGTGATGCGTCTGATTTTGCACAGGTGAAATCCATTTGTTCAACCAAAAGTCTTTGTTGTTCCTAGGTATTTCCTTTGTTCTTCTTGTATTTGTTCAATGTTACCCATCAAACTGCAGAAAACAGCCAGTCTCTTGCAGTGCATTCCTGTAGGGAGCATACAAGCCTGCCACAAAGAAAACCGGATGCTTACTTGTCAGAGACTGATACTTCGAAAGCGCAGGCTATCCCTGTAAGCACAATCTGAGCTTTGTACATCGCTTTTCACCGTTGCCTGTCAGAGCCTTGTCCAGGTGTTAAAACAGTACCTTACTACACAAGCAAACATGCTGAAAAACAATCAGTGTCACTCCTGAGGGAGCAAGTCCCTACTCCGCATGAACTATGGCTCCACTATTGCTAAGGGTTTTCACTTGGATTACTGATTTCTTTTCCTCAATTAGAAAAAACCACCTGAGAGCCCTGTGCATCCTGTCAGAGAATGAGTTCAAAGCATTTCAAAAAGACACATCCTTGGCAATTACACCTACGAAACACAAGGAGTACTTTACAATGCTATTAATTACTATAATCACTGTGCCTTGAGTGAGCCTTGCACCAGGTGGGGACCGTTTGAGCACTGTGCATCGTGGCGAAGCACAGCTATGAGACATTCAGTTTGCACGGTGTGTATTTTCTCCCAGGTCCTTGAGCATAAATTTCATCAACATTCACATGACTTCCAAACCCCATATCCAAGTGCAAAGGATCTCACGATGCTTTTACTCTGGCAGGATCTAAACCGTAACTTCAACCACTACCAAGCACCATTTAGCATTAGATTTGTTAATGTTATATTTTAGTTCTGGCAATTCTATACAAGACACATTACAAGCTCAGTGAAGACTAAACTGTGCTACTGAATAAACACTTTAAATAATGAAGCAGAAATAAACAATGAACATTAATTTAAACATTTTACTTCCAAAATTCTCTTAAATAATAAAACCAGGAGTAGTTTGCAAAACTCAAAGGCATACCGTACCAGTAAAAGCAAAGTATATGGCTCGGAGATACCTGGAGGAACAAACAGCAGCTGCACCATGTCCTACCCATCATCTAAATTGTGCCTAGGCTCAGGACTTGACCAATATGGTTCACAGTGCCAGCTCCTCTCTGTGGGGATCACATGCACCATTTTGCCAATAAAAGGACAAGTCCAATATTAGCTGAATCAACACTGAAGCCATATTTCAGAACACTGTTCTCTGGTAAACCCCTGTAAAACAGCGAGCAAATACACCTGGCAAGTCTTTGCATACGTAAACTTTGGACTTCTATCAACATCTGTCTTTCAGTTAGTCCCTGACATGACTCTGTTGGGTTACTATGGGATGTTTCCACTGTCCCCTACACTCACACAGGCCTCTTCAATCCTGGGGTCCCCACCAACAACCAGCTCCAGCCACTGTGTCTTGTACAGCCTGACAGCAGCAAAACAATTACGTGACAGCATCTGCTCCCCCAGCAAGACATATTCTATCAGAATGGTTGAGTCTACAGTTACTGCAGGATTTATATTAGCTTTGCAAGCCCGGTCTGTACTTTGCCATGCAAACAGGTGCATCTGCAAATATTTTTCATTAGAAATGTAATTAATATGCATAAACTTGTTTGCCAAGCAATTTGCAAATCAATCTAGATCCAAATTAAATCCAGAAGCCTCTTCCCCCTCCCCTCCTCTCTTTCCCTGTCTGGATTAAACAGAATTTAGAGACGTTTTCTGGGCCGGTTTTGGAAATAATCTCTTTGACTCAAACCTGTCCTCGTTTCAAACTTCTATCCCTTACCACAGCAATCCTGAGCAGTACAGAGTTTTATTCCTAAACCTGGTTTTGCCTGCAGCTACAGTCCCCTGGCAGTATTGTGGATATGCTGCCACAAAGAACGAAATCTACCTCCATTCACAGGAAGGATATAAAAGTGAGAAGGGATAGAGCTGAGAGAGAAAAAGGGAAAGAAGGTCCCTGAAAACACATAGTTCCTGGGATGGCCAAGGAAGAGGGTGAGTGAACAAGGACCAGCAACTGCTACTCTGGGGAGAAGCCCCTTCCTTAGCAGTAGTTTCCATCTCACAAAGCCTGATCTTGGCTTTCCAGTGCTCTCTGGGTTAGGTAAAGCAGGTAGTGTGGCTCTGACTCTTTGCTGCCCCAGGCAGAAGCTCACATTGCCCATACCTACTGCCACTTTCTGAGAAGAATGCTGTTCAGAGAGTAATTGCACTTGAATAAGGAATAATTTATGAGAACCTCCCCCCTGCTTTTGCAGTTGCCAGCAGTCATGAGTAATAGGAACCCACACCCCAATCCAAACCAAATGTGGTTTGGGGTTTGGTTTTCCTTAAAGACTTAGTAAGTGGTTCTTTCCTCTATTCTTATGCTATCAGAATGATTCATCTCTTTTCTGTGATCTGTTCAGACTTTGGCTGTTCTGGATACACATTTGAATAGGGTGCAAACTTATCTCCAGTAGAATTACCTCTGGACTAAGAACAAGACTTCACTGCTAACCAGCCCTTGCACCTTGGTTAACCAGTACAGGCATGCTGCGACTCTGGAAGACAAAAAATTGCACATTCCAGTTGCCAATATCCCATGTCCTTTAGTTTTCCCTGAATACATATATGTATATATGTATATATATCCATCCACTACAAGAAACACAGCTTGATGATCTTCAGTCTTCCTCCTACTACATCACAAGGCAGAGAATAAATATGTTAAAAGGGAAGTTTAGAGAAGACTCTTTTGCTGCTGTATCACAGCACTATAGTTCCCCCCCATCCCCAGTTTAGTTCACTTGGATCGTGTGTCTCTAACTTTGGTTGTAAATTGGCAGTTTCTCCTCAGCAGAAAATGATGGTAGGTGGTCAATGAAAATGAAGATGGAAAATCCTGGACTGAACCATCATTATTAACCAATATGTGAGATGTTTGCACAAAGCGTCACAGTCCTGTATCCAAATGGGTTTTTTTGTAGAGCATGAAATTGCACAAAAGTGGCTTTCAGAATTGGATGAAATTATTTTTCAGCTGAAATGTCAAATCCATAGATTTTGATGATTTGGAAATAACTGTGTGGGTCCTCATTTCTTTGTTTCTGTGAAAATCAGTACATTGTGCTTCCGGCATCCCAGTCAAGAGAACTAATTTTAAATGGAGGATTGAAGCATGAATTCAACTGAAAAAGATGTGCCTCCTGTAGGAGAATCAAACTGATTTCTCTTCTCCCTGTCACCATCAGTGACCATCAAATCGGTCAGCACTTTAAATGAGAGCCCACCTCTGAACTCCTCAGGGAGTGCACAAATCACACTATGTCTATATCAGTTCACCAATAGATTGAAACAAAATCATTATTTGATGCTCTGCCTCCTTCATTAATTAGTTAATGTTTGTAAAATGCTTGGAAAATGAACGGAGCTATATAAGCAATGCTATTACCATTTCACACTTCAGGGAAGATAAAGAGTAAGATAATGAAAGTCTGCAGTAAGAAGAAAATAGATGAAATTTAAATGAGGTGTGTTCTACAGGGATGAGGAGGGTGATTGGGGGGCACAGGGAAGTTCAGATAGGATGAAATCATTACACTGTGATTCCAAGATTTGTTGAAAGCCCAACATAGAAATAAATTGGTGATCTTAATCCACCTCCTAAAGGACAAAGCTCGCCTTCGTATCAAATCATCATCTTCTAATATGATTTCTCTACAATGGGAAATAAACCAGCACCTCTGCAAAGCATGCAGGGGATGGTACAGGAGCACACTGAAACAACTTCTCCCTCATCCTGACTCAGTGCCGCAACAGAGGTCTTCTATTTCCAGGGCCATGTGAGCAACCCTTTCTAACACCACCAGCAATTAAATATCAAAATGCGTATTTCTCTCCCTTTCCAAACAGGTAGTGAATATGTATGCATAAATTGTATACAGGATGAACATTATGAGGCTCCAGGGTACTCTGGTGACAGAAAAATGAGGTTTTCAGTATAGGAACTTCAGCTATGAGACAGAGGGAAGGTGGGATGAAGCCAGAACCTGAGACAAGCACGGAGCATCATTGCCCCATCACAGAACCATGGCTTCACTTCTTCCTTCTGGCTCTGGAAGAAAAAGACTCAACTGCAATACTACAGGACGGTCACACAGGCTCCCCTAATTGTGGGGTCCTGACCAGCAACCGGCCATGGCCGCTCTATCTCACTCGGTCTGTAAGAATGAGTAGACAAGCACTGAACAGCCATAAATGCCACACTGTAAAAGCATCTACAGTCACTCTGGGACATCCAGGACCCTCGTTTGGGCTTAGCTGTTCTGGAAGGGCTAGTTCTCACTCGTCTTGGTTGTCAGTCACTGCTACAGGCCACGTATTAGGCTAGATATTTAATAGATGAAATGACTCCAAACTTGTCAGGACTGCTCAGGTGAAGTTTAAGCTTAAGGATATAAAGGTAGCAATGAAACTTAAGAGAATAACCCAGGTTTTAGATGGCCAGCTATAGCCCCATTAAAACAAGGCATTCTCCAGATTTGCTGGTTTCAGATGCTCAGAGAGAGTTCTCAGTATTTTTTTGTAGCTCTTGGTGAGTTGGTTCCACGATGGACGAGTTAAAGACTGGGTGTTAATAAGGTATTTTAGGAAGCAGACAGGCTGCCAGTAGTTTGTTTATAGTTAGTGGTTTGTGGCTGAATCCAGCTTTACTATTTTCCTTCCAGACCTCATGAGGCTGAGTTCATCGCTTGGAAACTTACTCTATAAGAGCCTTTAATTGCCATTTAATATCTAAACCTCTATTTATAACAACTGCTGAGCTGCTGCTAACCACCACCTCTTTTTGATTAACACAATTCAGTCTGTAAGGATGGTAATTATGCATTTAGCAGAAGGAGACTGACAAGGAAATACCCAAATCCAGAACTGCAACCCCTTCATTTTATTACCTCTTTTTCAGTTCTGCTTTTATGTCATTTTGCTTCTAGATGTTTGTTCCCTTCTGTAGCTACTTTAGTGCATTACTGCTGTAACCCCTGTAGGCAGCATATCTTGAACTCCCCATGTTTTCACATTTTCCTTCTATAAAATCCACTACTGCTCCCGTCCTAAAACCAAAGTCTCAAGAGGGGAATAAATGCTAATGATGAAATCACAAGGCTAATACTCTTATTGACTTTAACAGGTCCAGCTCTGTCTTTACAGTCTGATCATGCAAACTTTGGGAGGAGGTTTGGTGATTTCCTTCCTGAGATATTTTGCATTCTCTCTTCTGAGAAACTCCTGATTCTTCTATTCTCAGCACACACGCATGTTCTACTGACTATTGCCCATTATTCATGAGTTTTGGAGACCTGAGTTTAAAAGCCACTTGAAAATTTCTTTGTTCAATTTCATCTTTTCAAGGCTTTACATCCTTCTGATACTTTGCTCTGCATTCTGTGCTCCTCAATACATTCATTGGCAAACCAGGCAAGGGATTATAAGCAATACTGGGCAAAGCTATTTTTCCCAGAGTTTCTCTTGGAGACCATGAAATATGGCTCGTACAAAACCCATTTCCTTTTATCCAGGCAAACGACATCAGCTTAGAGTGTTGAAGTTAACGGTAGAGAACTTGGAAGATCTGAGGGGTGTGCGTTCCGTGTTTATACACTCCTCGGTGTCCAGGCACAGCTCTGCCCCAGTCTGACCTGAAGATGAAATAAGCATTTTCTAATGTTTCAACACAAGCTCAGGAAGTGCCAAAGTGTGAACCAATTGAGTCACTATGACTCTTAAATGATTATATTTAGATATCTAGTTTGTCTATGCTGTACACACAGTATTTTTAAGAAATACATTACAGTACCCGTAGTCAGGAGATGTAGCAATTAGGCTCTGAGCTATCTGCACTGCTAAAAGACAGACACTGTCCTGTAGTTACCTAAAGCTTGTTTCAGTCTTAAAGCAGAGACGGATTCTTGCGCTAACCAACCCTTCCATGGCTAGTGACATTTTGGTGGCTTAATCTGATCTTCTGTCTGATTTCCAGGAGGTTGTTCTGGAAAAGCTCGCCAGTATTCTTGGCACAAAACAGAGGGAAGTTTGTGTTCAGATACCATTCCCTTTGCACTATTAAGGGCAGACGTCAGAAGAAACTGCCACCTTAAATGGCAGGAACAGAGGAAACTACATTCTTATAAAGAAACAAAATGATTATTGCTCCTGGAACAGACAAGCATGAATGGTAAGAGAAGAGAAAAAACACTTTCCAGAAGTAACTTAGTATTTTTAAAAGCAGCCTCAGTCAATTATTTTGCTCTTTCACCAAAGATCTAATATGCAGATGACAGCCAAAACTGGGACAGCGGGAACAGCTGCAGACAGCAAAAAGAAACAGATTTTAATGCAAAGATAGATGTGTTAAGAAACAGATTCATATTCACTAGAAAGAAAGCAGGAGAAATACAGAAATAAACCCACGGCTCCCTTTAAAAGCACCGGATGGTTTTATTTGTTTGCACTTTGTGTTCTGTGTATCTGTGTTTCTGCAGGAACTCACTGTGAAATTACATGGCATGACCAACATGAAATACTAGACAACAACATCAAGGTTGAAAATCAAATGCTCAGCAGCCGGAAAAAGCCAAAATAAGGGCTACAAGGGCTGCCTTCGTTGGATTCCTTTATACATATGCGCTCATTTTGGAAAGGAGCTGCCATAAAACTTTAAAATGGCACTGGACAAGCTTTCTCCCCAATCTTATTCTTGGAAGTGGATCAATTGTTGGTGAAAATTTCAACTCAGTAACTCCAGCTGAGGTATACGCTTACCATGACAAGTGTTAATCCACAGGATTACATTTGAGCAAAGTTATAGGCAATTAGGGAAATAAAAGCTATTATTATAATAAAAGGAAGCACTAAGCAATCTCAGCTACAATCTTAGCTACTAGTCCTGCATATGATACAGTCCATTTCTTTAATGCATACTTCTCACTGATGTTGCAAGGATTAAGAGCGCTTTATGTGAACCAAAGTGTAACCAGCTGTCACCAGCTCATGTTTTCTTCATTCCCTGCCTTCAGCAATAACTGAAGCTAAAGAGATGCACATTTTAAAGGAAAAAGAATCAGAGAGTGGTTGAAAGAAGACTCAGGTGGAATCATTTCCATAGGCTGCTCTTGTTTCTGTTTTTTAAGAAATGGAAGACTATATGACTATTGTCAAATGATAGACTGTAGTACGATATGCTCAACTTATCTAGAGCATGCTTACATAGGAACAGATATAAAAGAAAGCTAAGAGAGAACAGAAGTGACAGTCCTGGCTCACTGTCCTGGCCCCCTACTCCTCCTTCCACCTCCCTAATTTGCTTTGATTTATCTAGAGGCTAGGAACCCTGCTCAGCCTTCACCCTTGCTTAAGTCTTGGCTTCCTTGAGGCAAAATACCTTTGCTTAACAAAAGCTTTTAACTATTCACCAAAACCCCTGATACTGAGTTATTTATCCCCCTTTATAGATTTGTCCTTGGCTTCTTAGTTGAAGGCCAACCTTAGCTGCTGTCAGTGTTTGCCCTGTACCCTATTTTTAATGCTTTCTCCATGTCATACTTTTACACAGGCATTCCTACGCTAGTTCAGAGACATTTTCAAACTGTGAGGGGGGAACAAAGAGAAAGGCCCCTGATGTACAAAGAGAAAGGCCCCTGATGTTGTTTTTCACACTTTCAGGAATCATATCCTGCCTTGCCACCTTTTTTTCCTTATCTTTCTACTCTTCCTTTTTCATTTTTTGTCCTCCTACTCCAGTCTGAATTCACTGCTGTGCTGGGAACACTAAGAACAGACTTCAAGCATTTCACCTATGCCATAGCGCAAGCTAATGGATTAGGGAGAGAGACAGTGAGAATGTCCTCCCCAAGGCACATCCGTTCCTCACTGCTATGCAGGCATGTATTGAATCATAACTAGAGTCTCCTTTCTGCAGTACATGATGAGGCTGTGCATGAGGACACGTTCTTCAGACCCCAGCCATCTGCCCTAAAAACTGGGTCAAAATCAGCTAGAAACCCCTACAAAAGGCCAAAGGATTCACCCAGCAAGTCTCTTCTGGAAATAAAGGCTCCAGAGACTGAACAAGCCTACCATTCCCACCTGTGAAACTCCAGGCTCTCCAGAAATAGGACTTTCAATCATCTGGAGCACCTTAACCAGTCAGTGGTGACACAACACAGGTATCACTACACTAAAATTAGTAAGTTTGCACAAGAAAATCAAGAGCTCAGCTCATTCTTTCTCATCTCTTCCCTCCTGTTCTGTAGCCCTCCTCTGACATTAAATATTTAATCCCCGCATGGAAAGCACCGTCAGTGTTACCTAAAGCCTCATTGCAGGATTTCGGATCTGTGTGCAATTTGGCTATAATTTTAACGTAACTGCAGCATGTGTTAGTGAAGGGAAAAACGCTGTGTTGAAATTACAGGTTAGATGGCTGAGGAGTAGTGTGCAATTCACATTGTGGCCTTAGTACCCATCGTCTGATTATTTCCTTGCCAGCAAGCATACACACAAGAACAATTGGTTTGTGAATAAAATAATCACAATCATGCAATATGCTTAAAATACAGTAACTGAATAATACCACCCACAGAAAGGTTTAGACTGTAAGTGCATTACTTCTGGAAGATTCTGCAGAAGAAACTAAATTGTAATCAACCAATTACCTAATGATGTGTTACACGATGTATCTTTGTCAGCAGTAGAGTGAGAAACAGAACTCAAACAGATAAAAACCCCTTTCTCCAAAGCAAGACAATGTTTCAGCTCTACAAGATCAGAATTATGACAATGCCTAATTTATGTTTCAGACTCAAGTATTTTATGTAAGTCATAACATACTTGTCTCCCTATTTGTACAAGTACTTTTGTACACCTAATTTCATCTGAGCTTGTCTGAATGCGATATGAACATTAAGTCAGCCTCAAAATACCTGTCTGAAAATACCGGTAATACATTGGGCTACATAAGGATAAATCGACACACACAGAAGTTGCCCAAGTTCTTTAATTCCCGAAGAGCACCTATTGCTTTCAGTAATACCTGGAGAAAATCAATCTTCGGACCTTATGTCCAGATCTCATCAAAATCTCAGTCCACTCACACCGAGCCAGACTTTCGGGAGAACTGAGATCTCTCCTGGTCTTTTGCAATGCAGAAAAATGCTAACATATCCTGCACAAGGTCATTCGGCTCAGGCCAGAGTCTTAGGGATTTTTGGGTACCTAATGAGACTTCTACTTCCCAGCTTTTATGTGCTTTTTCGAATCCTGTCAGCTGTGTATTTGCATCCCTACATTCCTGTGTGAGCACAGTTCTGTGTATTTGGCCCTTAGACTTAATTCTTTACAATACTCATACGCATACCTAACGTAATGCATGAAGGCAATTTCACAGTGCATGTGACTGTGATGGCAGGACTGGAGTCTCAGTGAAAGCGGAGGATATGGGCCACATACCAGAAACTGGGCCATATACTGATACTGGAACCCTGCTCACATGTGAGTGGGTCTGAACAACACACAGCATCCAGCTGTAAAGTAATGAACTTCATTACACATAAATGCATTTTACTGGTAGCTTTGTAAAGTCCTGGGTGAGATTTGTGACTGCTTCATTTGGCTGGATTTCTAGCAAATTGCTATTCAAAATCCTTTCTGAAATTCTTTAAATCAGCTACACAGTGCAGACTGTTTAGCTTGGTGCAATAAATCTTAAGGTGCTGACACATACTTGCTGGCCTATACTATTAATGAGAGTCTCTTCCTCAGGTTGCCTAGAGATCTGCTGTAAATCATGTTCACCTGTAAATACCATACTCAGTAATAGCTGTGTTTAGACATAGCTATGTACAGTATCCCCAGGTAACTCTACAGAATGCCTTGGCACATCATGTCCAAACTGAACATGAAGAAAACTGGAATAAAGCTGTGAAGTCAGGATAAACCAAAACAGTGAGAGAAAAAGTCATCAAATTTTGTCAGTGCTCTACAATTAATTACTCTCATTTCTGTAAAGAAATCCAACCCTTGAACAAAACCTTTTGTCAAACCTTTATGATGAGTATTTCAAGAGAGACCAATAGAGAAAAAATCCCAAGTCCATATAGAGTATTTCACCCATGAAGGGTGAGTATTATGTTTCTCTCATGAGTGTAAAAGCTCCGTAAGTCATGACTACACAGGCATGAATGAATTATGAAGGTCTTTTGCTTTAGTAAAAGGAGTAGGAGCAGGATCAGCATTTGTAGGCCAGACATTCTATTTATTCTGTCTATTTCTTAATCTGTTTTAATTTAAAAGTGTTTAAAACTGCCAGGTTTACCAGTAAAGAAATGACCATAGAGAAAAATAGATCGTATTCATTAGAAATACATAATATGGGTTTCTAGAGGTGATCATAAATAACAGTGATTCCTGCAAATGTTTCTCAATTCCATTTTTTCAATGAATGGCAGGCATTCACCAGGACTATCTTGCTTCATTCACTGCTGCTTTTCTGCACCAAATGAGCCAGGACACCTCAGAAAATAAATGAATGTGGGACTGTGTCATTGACAACCATCAGAATTGGAGACTACAGAAAACCAAGAGATCTTGCCTTCAGAACGTTTATTTCATCACTAGTTCTTATCCTAAATCAGACAGAAAACACAAATGGCGATGTCTTTGAGAGAATAAAATGTTATGAACTGTGTTAACTGGAAGAAATAGATTGTCAAGTTCCTTCACCCCTCCACTCTGCTTCCAGAGCCCCCTTGCTGTCCCTTTGCAGTTGAGGTGTGCACCAGCACACCTTGGTTTTCCCTGTATTTCATTGCTCTGCTATCTGGAGCAATGGGATTCTGTGGAACTGCTTCTTTCCATTCTTCTAACTAAAAATCCTGAAGTTCATCTTTTCCCATAGAAAACTTTCTAGGAGGCAGGCATATTTTTCATCTCCAAAGCTTCTACCAGAGAGAGAATGACTTTAGAGGCAAGATACATCAATGTTATGAGGCAAAAGGAGGAAAGAAGAGAAGGGGAAGTGAAGACCATGCAGTTATAAGGCTAATAATGAAGTCCCTTAAAAATTTTACAAGCAGTTTCGCTGCATCTAGGCTTCAATGTTTCTTCAAATGGTATTGGATAAATTTCAGGGAGGCACCAGAGAAAACATTTTTACTTCCAATATGCTCAAAATTTTCATACCAGCTCTGGCTGACATAGCCCTTTCAGAGTAATTTTGAAGTAGTTAGGTTTTATATCAGCTTGGAATGCAGTCATGGCAACCCCTTTTCTACTCTTCTTACTTTTCTGATGACCTGAACTCAGGCCAATTCACTACTTTTGATGGGTCCATCCTTTTCTTACAGGTGTTTCCAGGCACCCATTTAACCTTTCACTCCTCCAGAACAAATGGATGTATTCATTTGACAGGAGGATGAAGTGTCACCACAGTCCCTGTAGTCAGTGGCAATCACCATCCACTTCCAACTAAGCATATGCTGTGTAAGGAGAAAGTATTGTTCTGTCTTTCCAAGCAGTCCAGTGACACCCGTTCCTGAAGTAGGATGACAAAAAAGGTAACCCATTGGTCTTTTGCAGAGACGTTCCACAGGTCATGCTCCAGAAACATTGTGCTGCCAATGTGACACCAGAACGCAGGCATTAATTATCTTATTACTTAATTTTCTCCTTTCTCAGAGTCTTCCCATCCAACTTGATGGGATCCAACTCTACTTGACAGTTCAGAGAGTCCAAAACCAGCATCGGGCTGGTTTAGTAATTTTGAATAACACTGAATCCCTCTTTAAATGACACAAGCCTGAATCAGACCCCACTTGAGGAACTGCCATGGATTGGCAGCTATCTCATACTGTTGGTTCTTGTTCGCTTGTTTGTGTTTGGATCTTATTGGGGTTTTTGTGGGTTGATTTTTTTGCCCAATTATCAAAACTACTGGTATTCTTATTGCCTGCTATCTCTTTATTCACGCTCAAAGGGCTCCAAAGTACTGGATGCTTCGGTGTATAATGAAAAAACATCCCAAAAACACCCACAAAAACCAGCTTCAGGAAGAAGCCCACTACAGCAAAGTGATGACAACACACACTTGTGTGAATATAAGCTTTTCAGCTGCCTGCCGATTGTGGGATCAATGAAATGTTTTTAAAGAGAAGAATGCATTTGAAGACCCGCGTTTGATGCCCATATCTTTGGTGCAGAACTGACTCTACTCTTTCACCTCCTCACACAGACAGATCACTGACAAACAATGATTATATAAAAGTTAGATGAGTCTCCTTCCTCCTTCTCAGAAGCAGCTCCAGATCGCAGCGCTTTTGATTAAAAGGAGGCAAGGGGATTTTCTTTTGTTACTTGGTTTCTTGTTCTCCCAGAACTTCAAGGAAGCAAAAGCAGAACCAGAGAAAATGTTTTCTAAAAGCTCAGAGCTGTTCTGGTCCCACGAGCGTTACCAATAGCCGCACCAGGAAACCCCCCTGACCCTACTCCTCCTGCCTGTCAGCCAGCTTTAAAGCATGCAAACATATTGATCCATGGGAAAAAAAATTACCCATGTGATCCAGATTACAGGAGAGTGGTGTGCAGACTGTTAGGAGCGTAAGAATGGACAGAGTCTTTGAAACTGCCTTTTAAGCTCAACCACAGGCAACTAACCCCCAGGAAAATGGGTCCAGTCACAACTCACTTAGCACAAATCCTGAAACACAGGACAGTATCAGATGACAAGCAAATGATATTATTACATTGGGTCTCAGAGTAAGCAAGGAGTACCCAGGTAGTAAAAGGAAAGCTCAGAGACATGGAGGAGAGGCATCAATTAGAAACTGAAACCAGAGAATTAAAAGCTGATCCTGAAACAAAAGGTATATAGGTTGGATAAAAAGAACCCCCAAAGAAGAAAGGTTACTGACATAGATAGATAGATACTATGTTCAAAACTCTAAGTTGGGAGCACATAACTGTAAAAAACCCTAAGACATTACTGCCATGCTCCATATTATGGCACAAAGAATTGCTCTAAACAAAGGTATCATCTGCTCTAGTGTGCTGGTTTATGCTGAAGGCTTACAGTTCGAAGAAGCTCTGACCTAACTAGTGCTACGTTCCTCATAGTGCCTGTTGGCTCTGGGAAGCTGGGGGTCACTGAAGCAGAGTGGAGTGGGCAGATGCACCTCCTTTTTCCAAAGACAGCCTCTGTTTAAAAGAATGAGATGAGAGCTGGTCTGGCAGCACGGCACCACATGGCTGTGTCTCCTGTGGGTTCTTGATGGCCAATAGGCTTCAGCTATTGAAGATAACATAGTAAATTCATCCCTGGTCAGATGGCACTTTCAGACTCTACAGTCTGTTTCAAGAATACAAACCATATGAACAAACATGTTAAAGGTAAGGAGGATGGAAGCTTTGAGAAACTTCTGTCCCACTGTGATAATAAAACATCCAGTCCTTGTTTCCCTCTTTGTTTCCCTATATGCTGCAGCATATACAGATGAAAAGAAGTCAACTCTCTCTGCCCAATTTACCTTTCGATCATCTATCTAGATGTTCCTAAATTCTACAATGGGCTGTAGGGACATAGTCCTGTGACTACACCATAGCACCGATGAAAGCTGCATAGTCATATCCTAGCAAATATTTAGAGGCTTTGTTTGTGTTGCTCTCCCTAATCTGATATGGCTTGCATACCTCTTTCTGGGAATGAAGGGAGTTTAGCACCTTTCAGGGTCCTCATACATACAACTGCAACGGAAATACTAAATATCTGCAAAGGACATCATACACTTCTGCTCGCTATTAAACAAGAGCTACCATGTTACAGGTCCATCACAGAGGCTCTGAAATCCCTGGGGATTATAAAATAATATCTGAGATTCCCAATGCTCCTGCTCTCTGCCAGCTCAGGCTGAAGAGCCAGATACCTGGCTGGAACGGCCATGAGGGCAAGGAGGGCTCCTGCTCTCTGATCCAGTCTGCTGCCATTGACTGAGGGTCCTGGATTTGTTTGCTGTATTTTCAGAGTTCCCACTATGCTCCTTCTAAGATGCTACCAGACTGGAAGGTTTTACACTGCACACAGCTGCACATGCATTGTTAGCAGAAAATTCATTAATTAATATGATTTATGTACATTAGGAACTGTTTAGAAGGCTTCACTCTCAATGCAATATTCAATATTTGATTAATATCTTGTCAGACAATAATTATATCCCCAGATAGGAAACTGTACTCAACTGCAGCAAAATGATTCTTACCGTTAATTCTGTCAGAAACAGGGAAAGATTAACTGTACTAGGTCTGGCATGGATTATTTAGCATTGCTCAGGCTGTTCTATGAAAATGCATGCATCTGAAACGTGTGCAGGAAAAAGGATTGTAATTTCATTAAGTGTAACAAGATGAAACTGGTTTAAGAAGTGGGGGGGGGGGGGAGGGGGAAAGGGAAAAGGAAACTATATCTTTAACTAGAGATAAATAAAAATCAGAACCATAAACAGAATTGATGGATTTTAGAGACAGAATAATCCTTCTTAAAAATAACTTTTAACTTTGACAGCTACTCAGATGCTGTAGAATAGCTTTGATCTGATCCGTAACCATTCCAGTGTCGTCCTTCCACATGTGTAACCAGTCTTAATCTGTACCAAATCAGATGTATATTCCATGTCAGGAATAACCCACAGTTATACCTGGTTTACTGCTACCAGTTCAAAATACTCTGAACATTTTGCATCCAGGCTTGTGCCATTCAGAAACTTGTGGAGTCAAAGTTCACTTTAGTTCTGCAAATCAATTCATGGTTTCCATGGGCTTCTCCGTGGTGAATACATCTAAATCCTGCCTGCCTTATCATTCTCATCCAGTTAATATGAACCTTTTCTAATTAGAAGTAGAAATGAGAATAGCATGCACCAAAATCCCAAACTATTCATCTAGTCTTCTACAGACGAAAACCAGTCAATGCAAATAATGCTTTTAAAAGCAAATGGCTGTTATTTAAGAGGACTTTTTGCCAGTTCCAAACACTGGCTTCTTTTTTCCTTTCTTTTGTTTTATAAACGCATATCAGAATTGTGATGAATGATCAGTATAGGCTTTGTACAGCTGTACTGCTCAAACGCAATGATACACTTAACTTGGTACTGACCAAAAGAGTGGTAAATGCTCCATCCCTGGCAGTGTTCGAGGCCAGGTTGGACAGAGCCTAGGGTGAGCCATCCCTGGCCATGGTAGGGTCAGAACTGGATGATCTTAAGGTCCTTTCCAACCTTAACTATTCTATGATTCTAGAGCATCATCAGATGGAGGCACACATCCATCTGATGAGGCCTGCTCTCAGTTTTGGAGACAACCTTTTGGGTATTAGCTCAGGGGTCCCTGCAGTGTGTCCCATTAGCTGTACTTACATATGCCCTAATGTACAGATGCCAGAAACCAAACTTGTTTCCAACTCGGAAGCTTTGACAGTTTATTCTGATCCTTATAACAGATGAAGGAGACTTGGTGAATGATTTGTTTTCACCACTTTGGTTTTTAAAGTACATATTCTTTGTCCTGCAAAAAATTAGCATCAGTATTAAAATGCAAAATGTTGGAAAAAAATTACATAAAAAATCATTGTCACACTGTAAAACTGCCCTCCTTGAATATCACCTTGATCAGACAGTCGTGCAGGACTAAGAATGAATGAATCATATCTTGTTCTTAGCTCTACATTAGTAATTTGATGCCTTCATACAGCACCTTGCCTGCATATTAAAGATATAAAGGGGCTTCTGGTTTCTGCAGCCTGCCTCAGGAGAGAGAAGTGATGCAGAGGTAGCACTTGAAGAAAAGAGGAATCTACCTGAAGGAAAGGAGGAGTTTGGTATCTCTAAGTAGCTCTTGGAGAGGTGTCCTGGTTTCAGCTGGAATGGTTACTTTTTTCCTTCCTAGTAGCTGGTGCAGGGCTGTGTTTTGGCTTTAGTCTGAGAACAACACTGGTAACACACCAATGGTTGAGTTGCTGCTTTATTTTAGTTATTGGACTGTTCTTATCTCAACCCATGAGGTTTACATTCTTTTGATTCTCCTCCCCATGCTGCTCACAGGTCGGGGAAAGGCAGGGGTGAATGAATGGCTGTATGGTGCTAAGTTACAGTCTGGGTCTAAACGAGACAAGAGGGTAGAATCTAATGTTTTGATTTGTATGTTAAGATAAAATCAAATGTAAAAGGAGCATTGGTAGTCACTGCTTTGGTTCTTAAAGGTACTTAATGTACTAATTCCCTTTCAGCTTTTCTTCCAACCTTGCTCTCAGTATTTGTTTGGAAGAGAGGGTCTTTCCATTACAAAGTCATCTGTTTCCATATGTCTAGCATAAGAGGACGCCTCAAACAAGCATTCTTGCTGATTTTGATTCAAAACAAGATCCTCTGCACAGCAATGCCAGTTCCTTTGGTATCCATTACAAAGGCACATCCCTGACAATGCTTAGGCCTGTAGGACACATGGAAGAGTATCAGTTGTAAAACCTATTCCTACTGCATTCAATTTCTCTCACAAAATGAATGTATGAAATGTTGCTCTGATGGCAAATCCATCTTTTTGCTGAATTCAACAAACCTGAGGCATGTGAATAAGAGATTAAACTGGTTCCAGGAGGGAGAGCAGAAGAATGAAGATCAGGGTGTTTGAAGTCAGAATGCAATCTGCTTCAAAAGGTGGCCATATGGATGAGGGGCTCCATAGCAGCTCTTCAGTAGGTGGGATGAGATAAAAGTGACAATGCTATCTGAAAACGCAGAATTGATAGATCCAGGAGAAAAGTGATAAAAAGCTCTGAAAGGTGACAGTAATAGCCCTTGATTGTGTAAATACTTCTGGTTCTTTCCTGCCACAGAGCCTTTGTGGGGAGATACTCACAGTTCTTCTGAACACACTGAGAAACTTCACGGAGCTTAAACCATGCAGAATGTTTCAAGTGCAGAGTGGAATTTTCATTCTGGCTTTGAAAGGCTGTTATAGAAAGCCAGAAGTCACATTTTCTGCTCCCGTTTTAATGAGCTACTGGCAATTTTTCCACCCCATTTAGATTTTAGCACTTCCTTTTTACAAGAAGTTTTTCTAGCTGATGGGGAACAAGGAAGGCTCTTGTTCATCCATGTATTCCTGCTGGAACTGCCTCTCTCATGCATTAGATCTGTGCAGAAATCTTGAAGAGAAACTGTTGCAAAAGCAAATTAAGCATCTAACTCCCTCACCATCTACATCTGCAACCTAGGAACTGTAATACAAGATACTTTGCAATAACAGCTTACAGCAGGCTTGGGGTCCTTGTCTATGGACAAGAGAATCTGTAGAATAATGCATGTCTGTGTGCGCCAGGTCAGAAACACACTTCTGCCACCCCCAGCACTGCCCAATAACAAATAATGGAACATGAAGACTGACACATGTTTTTAAGAAGTACTTTCCCCTTTTCAGGATTTAATTTTTCTGTTGGGTTCCAGATGAAAAATGAGCTAATATTACCCTGGTGTTTATGTTCTCGTTTACTAAGGTTTAAGGATGGAATCGTCTCAGACATCCATAGGTCTAAGCTATACTATATTTAAGAACACTACTGAACAATTATAGCTTCATTGAATTCAGTGGGATTACCCCTCTGAGTAAGGATTCAGCTAGCTGTAGGTGGTTACAAATCCAGTTCACGATTTGCAAGGCTGCAGACTGGAGTATGTCACAATTAATATACTGTAGCCTCAAGTTTTGGTGATTAACAACACACACATTTAAGCAGAAATAATCAGAAAAGGAATTCTTAATTAGAAATTTATATGGCTATCAGCAAATTGCTTTAAGATCCTCTGTCAATGAGAACTGCTATATAAATGCAAATTTCTTTTCTGTTATTACTATTATTTATCCATTTAATAGAAAAAAACACTTTTTATTGTTTTCAATTAGTGAAATACTAAATATGAAGGCAAAACACATCCTTGTAAGTTTTTGAAACTAACAGAGTTACAGTGTGAATGAATCTGACCCTAACATCTAGAGGATATTAGGTTTGTTCAGTGTAGAGAAGACTGAGGGGTACCTCCTTGTTGCCTACACAATCCTCATGAGGGGGAGCAGAGAGGGAGGAGCTCATCTCTTCTCCATGGTGTTCAGTGATAGGACACACAGGAATGGCTTAAAGCTGTGTCAGGGGAAGTTCAGATGGGGTATTAGGAAAAAGTGCATGAGGAGGAGGAACTGGTTGCATTCAAGTACACACTAAGGAAAGCATGAGGAGGAGTTCACGAAATACCTGAAGTAGAATTGAATGGAGGAGAGGAGCAATTTTGGAACATATCTCATGCATTTGCTAGCAGAGAGTACTGAAAAACACTTTTATATCAGATACTGCCCTGATGTCCACTTTGACATCCCATGGCTTAAGTAACTGCTCTAAACCAGACCACCAGGGTCAGTACCAGCCTCTTAAGCAAACAGACACACAATCAGTTCCAGCAATACTGCTAAGACTATGCAAAATGAGAGACAGTAAGCTCCATGCAGGAGGCAGCAGCTCACACATACATATTTAATATCAATATCCACACACTAGTTTTGAAACCCAAACAAAGAAAGATATATTCTTTGAATATGCATCAAACATGTAATAAATCACTATTTTAAAAAGGAAAGATCCACAGGGGTAGCAAATGCACAAGTAAAAGTGTATGAGGCTTCTATGGTTACATTCATGCATCCAAAGAAAGGCAATACTGAATGGTTTTTGTGGAGGATGCTTATTGCTGTTTACATCAAAACAAGCTACCATTTAAATGTTAATAACTGCATTCTCTGCCCATGAAGACTGTCTTGAAGGATCAGGATGACAATTGCAAGGGCTATTCAGAGATGTTTATTAGATCTGGGCTGACAACAAATTACCACTGATTTTTTGAACAGAATGACCAAAGCACTTCAGGCTGAATCCACTGAATTCAATAAACAATTTCCAGGTGATTTCATTAGATAATGAGAGCTTATTATGTACTAAGTAATCAGAAGGACCTAGGGAAAGTACAAATAATGACAAGTATTAACAATGTAATACACTGTCAGCATTCATTTCCAATCCTAAAACCAGACACAGGATCCTTACTGCTTAGGAAACACAGCATTGCATTATATTATGAAGTCTGCTCTGGATTTTACAGGCTAAACATAATAGAAAAACGTTTTTTCTGATTTCAAGTCCTCTGGATTATTTGATTTACTACACATTTCTAACTCATATTCCAATCATATGTAACCCCTCTAAAATCCACAATAATGTTTTGAATCTCCTACCTGCTCTGTTAAATCACCTGGCTTAAAGCTGAGCCTGAGGTGGCTCCTTCTCAGGGTCCCATTAAAAGCACAAATTCTGCATCAGGGAAATCACAAATCCATTTAAAATCAATCAAATCCAGCACTTTCAGCATCCACTTTATATAAGAACATAAACCCAACTGAAACAGGTCAGGCTAAAGGTACATCTGGACCAGTACTATTCCTCCAACAGTGAACAACAGTAGATACTTTAGGAATAGCATAAAACTACCATGACATTTCTCTGTTATTTCTTCAGTTCCTGGAAAAAATTGGCTCAAGAAATTCCTGCTTTAGAGACCACTGACTTTGTGCTTAATACCCAAACAGATTCTTCTTCCATGTATAATTTGCTTTCTAAACAATGTAAGCCTTCAGAGTCCCCAACATCCCATGAGTATGAGATCGATAGCTGACCTACACATTGTGAGAAGGACTTTCTCTGTTTGCCTTAGCCTGCCTCAAGCCAGTTCTATTTGCTCCTGGGTAAGCACTCATTTTCTCCTCTTCCTTCCCCAGCCACCCACAATACTATAACCTTTTGCCATAGCTCCCCTCAGTTTTCTGGGTTTTAAGAAGCATTTTTATCTCTGTAATATGTAGAAACCAGTCCATCTTTTAATAACATTAATCTTTTTTTTTGAAAACGTATCTGTAATCAGCAAGGTTTCCATCAAAGTCACTGCTTGTTGAATGTATACAAATAGGTGCATAACAGAAGCATCCAGATTATTTTCCATGGCAACAGCATTACACTGGACTTTGCTATACTTCAGTGACTTTTTGGTTGATTTTCTTTCCCCAGCAACTTCTGCAATCAACTAAACAGTAAAATCACCTTAGATACGTAAGACTGGGTTTTTTGTCTGTGTTCAGAAAGACGTACATCTCTGTATCCCTTATCAACTGCTATAAACAAAATAGTAAGGAGTAGTTTAACACTGCTGCAGATCTGCCGCTGCACTAGCATACAGTGACATACCTGGTCTTACCCACAGAAGGTATTACAGCAGAGAGGAAAATCCTAGGGACTTCTCTCCCTAGGGAATATTTCTGTCCTACATGTGGCCTGAAATTGTCTGCAACATCTAGGTCTTCAGCAGAGAATAAGTAACTTACTTGCTGAATAAATGACAATCATAGAATCATAGAATAGTTAGGGTTGGAGAGGACCTTAAAGTCATCCAGTTCCAACCCCCCTGCCATAGGCAATGCAAGGCTCCTGCACTTCTAGAGCTGAGCAGGAGGTAAACCACACAGAGGATTAGATTAATAGTAAAAAATAATTAGAAATAAGTATCTAAATAGAAAATAAGTACAGAAACTGGCAAAATTGGAACGCTTTGAGTTATCACCTGGCTGTCAATTTCTGGATTTCCTAAGCAATCCTGTTTCTAAGATTAAGGCAATTAAAAGTTTCTTAAAGTTCTTTGGAAAATAGATAGTACTGAGCATCTATGTCAGCAAGGTAAGAGAATTCCTGTGCATAAATCTAGAAATAAGGATATATAGGCAGCAACATCTGCCCATTATCTGCAATAGGATAAGACTCAAACCAAAAAAACCAGCAAAAGCAGCAGGAGATGCTAGCTATAAAAGCAATACAATCCTGATTTTCTCCTGACTAAGGGAAAGACATCATTTAACTTCATTGGGTCTTGGATCTGGCACTAAGTCCTATTATACAGGCCAGATGTAAGGAATTTATTCCCCTTAGGAGAACGCAGAAGAAGCAGATGGCTGCTTCTAGCAAACACATTGCAAGCCATAGGAAGAATCTGTCTGTATTTCCTGTGAAAACTAAAATTCCACTAGAAATAAGGACGTCTCTAAAACCAATGCATTCCTTTAATGGCTGAGAAAACAATAACTTACTTATTGTCCCATCATGCCTAAAGGTATTAAACATCATCTGCTGGATTTGTTCCTCTGCGTCTCAGCTCTTTCTGTACTTCAGATGGTGGATGGTCTCAATTTCTGTATTGCTGCACCCTAATCTATTTTTAATATCTCAGTGTTATAGTGCTCAGCCTGCAGGGCACATTTGATTTTAAGTGGGTAAGTCCCATTTAATTCAATGGCCAATTGTGTGCTCAAGTAACTTGCTGAATGTAAGTCATTGCATCCACCAATAAAAAGTAGCAAGAAGTTAAGACTTCTCTCATTTGGGACCAGAATGCTAATGTGTAACTCAGCGAAAGAATTGACAATGGGAAATATGGTGCTTGTGCTACTACATTACCCTTTGTTAAACGGGAGTTGGAAATTCCATAACAGAATGATGTATTTTGAATTTTGGCTGCATTTTTGTTCTCCTCATCTCACTAATGGCTTGTGAATACTGTTTGCACTAAGCACGTTAAAGTGTTCATCAGTATCAAAACTGTATGGGAAACAAACTTTATACTCTTCTGTCCTGTATTTGCTGGATAAAGACCACTTTAATACCAATTATGTATGCTGACAGCAGAGTGGGGCTGAGAACAGCCACTCGTGATGCTGCTTCCTGGCTCAATTCAGAAGACTGCAATTTCAAGTCCAGTCTGTGACCAAGAAGAACCTGAGGGAAGGGAGTATTTTATTCAAAGATGTACTGCTGCTAAAATAATAGCAGAGGGGATATGGGGAATTGCTAGCCACAGAAATTGTGATTTATTGTTAAAAACTCCACGGAATGCATTGCTTTTTGAAATCGTGCTACTATAAAATATCCTCTTGAAGCTTGCTAAAGTGAGATCTAATTTAAGGCATGTCACTGCATCCTTGCTTTACATTGTTCTCTGTAGGTGTTACAGCAAGAGTTACAAAAGATCACAAGTTGCCATCGTATTTTTCTTATGACTAACAATGTAGCTTAAAGAAAAAGAAAGGAAACCTTAACTCTGATGTTCTTTTACTCTGGGGTTTAAAAAACCAAACAACCCTGTAAATGTTATTCTCCCTACCTTAAGTTTTATGTCCTTTATACCTAAAACAAAAGGAAAATGTTACATTGTGCAAATAGGATTTCAGTGGCAGCATCAGGAAATTCTCCTGTTCTCAAGCGGTGCTGCGGGAGGTTTGCATTAGATATTAGGGTAAACTTCTTTACCAAAAGGGTTGTCAATCACTGGAGCAGGCTAGCCCAGGGAAGAGGCTGAGTCACCATCCCTGAAGGTATTCGAAAGGTGTGTAGATGTGACATTGAAGGACATGGTTTAGTGGTGGACTTGCAATGCTAGGTTAACAGTTGGACTCAATCTGAAAGGTCTTTTCCAACCTAAACAATTCTATGATTCTGTACATGGATCAGTGGCAGAAGAGACAGCTCAAGATCCATCTGCTGTGCCTGTGTTTACTTAGGTGTAGCTTTGTGTGCCCCTCCTCTCCTACAGTACCTGATGCAAGGGGCAAAATGGGGTTGGTAAGCTTTCAGGGTGGCAGTGATTTTAAAATGTCAGCTAATCCTGAAGTGGATAAACACGATTCATTACCATATCATGGTTAGGTCACAGTGCAAGGCTGGTCTGTAAACCCAACCGCATCATGGTGAAGGCCATTCACTTGGCATAATTTCAGAATCTAACGTTTCACACAGTGCTATTGAGCTTTCTCAAGTGGTTGTCATCTTGGGTCTGCCTTTGCTTCCACTATGGGACCAAATGGTACTACCTTATCCCTTGTTCAATAGCACAAAGGGACTCAGCAAGAAAGTTATATGTGCTGGTAACAAAGATGTGCAGAGTCCAGCTCCTGCTCAGCACAACAAAACTCATGGAATCTCCCCATTGAAGAGCCAGGCCGAGGAGCTGCTTCTAATGAACGAATGGGAGGCTTGATACTGACATTAAACATGAATGTAGCTGAAGCTTCTGAGAAGTTAACAACAGTGCACAGAGAACAACACACGGTTAAAAGTAACGTTATGGTTTGCTTCATCCTTCATAAACACAGCTGTAGCTCACAGGGGACTCAGGAAGACATTCATTTGCATCCTTCTGTAGACAAGATTATTTCAAGGCTTCTTTCTGCTTTCCATTTTCTTTTACCTTTTCGGAAACCAACACTTTTTCCAGATGAATTCTCCATGTTCACTCTCAGTCCTAGAATGATTTTTCTCAGTGAAACAGACTCAAATCTGCTCACCAATTTTGATGTAAAGGAAAGCAAAATAGTTCCCAATTGCTTAAAAAAGTGATTTTATTTCCTTGGAGATTACTCAGATACAACTACAATTGCAAAATAATCCCTTCCCTGTAAGTGCTTCTATGTAACAGAGGAGAAATCTCAAAGCCAGTGAAGAGTGGAGCAGGGAAAGGGAGACAAAGGTGTATGAGTCTGCAGCTGAAACACTGACTTTGTAATCAACAGAAAATGTCCATTGTTTTACACTTAAATTCTTAGGACTAAAAACCATTGCAGACTTGTAAGAATGGTGTTGCATTGGCGTTAGATTTCTGTTATGTATTGGCCTAAACCTCATTGAAACTGGTGTATTTACCTAGGGTATGAAAAGTTAGGTACATTTTTCCACTTAAAGGTTAATGTAAGGCTGCCTTCAGAAAAAGCAGGAAATGTAGGCCAGGGTGCTGACTGAAAGTTGGAGCTGTGGCCTGGATAAACATCTTTTTGACTGCTCCTTTGTTAAGGACATGCAATCGTGCCCTTTAAAAAGAAAGAGACCATCTACCTGAAATAACAGAAACTCAGCTATGAGACAACAAACTCATTCCCCAGTTTCTTCTTCAGCTGGAGTAAGTCAGTACAAGACCAGGAAATCTAGTGTAATAGTTGGCTGTAATTTTGACCATGAAGCTCTGGAAGGACAGTCAAGTCACTGTCTAGAAAGACAGCATCTAAACACAATATCATTCTTATTGCTGTGCCCTGATCATAATTTAAATGGGTACAAATGCAGGAAATTGCAGACATTTCATAGCAGTCATGACTTCACCAATCTAAACAAAAGTAGTACTATTCATCTTGTCAGATGTCCATTTTAATGACAGCTGCTGATCTCAGACAACTCTGCTGTGAGAGAAGCAAGAACTAAACTGGAACTAATCTTTACTAAGTGAACATCCTAATATTCCTGGAAGAGTTAAGGTTTAGCACATCTACACTTTCAGTGCAAGAAAAGCAAATCTCTTTGTGTATAATATTTATCTAGTGACGGATTCAATGGATTCTAACACATTTCACAGAAAGCAAGGGGAGGAGGTTTACTGCCTTATAGCTCTAAAAAGACACATGAATACAACCTTGATTAGGAGGACTGCAAATAACCAATTATTTTTTATTACTTTCACTCACTGTAGTCAAGCTAAATTAATGTTCCGAGATAAGAGACTTGACTAGACAAGGAGGGAGAGAGTGCTGCCAACGACCTTCAGGGTAAAACACATTGTGCAGTGAGGAACAGGAAAACACAGGGCAGGGAGAGAAATGGTATGGGGAATTAAACACCAAAAGAAAGAGGAGTTGTACGCCCAGAGAATCAGAGTAGCAGGCGAAAGAGAAGAACGCAGCAGCTGCGTTTTAGACAGACAAGAGGTCAAAGCCCAGTCACTGGTAAGAAAAGGCAGTCTAACAGGAAGAGAGGATGACCTGAGCTAGGGTGTTCTCCTGCGCTGTCTGGTAGCAGGGAC
This sequence comes from Agapornis roseicollis, assembly GCA_002631895.1. Classification (NCBI taxonomy): domain Eukaryota; kingdom Metazoa; phylum Chordata; class Aves; order Psittaciformes; family Psittacidae; genus Agapornis; species Agapornis roseicollis. Next base: position 254,572 of record NDXB01015346.1, on the reverse strand, counting down.
AGAGAACAGTAGATCACTACTGAAGAAAATAATCTACAGAATAGTTTCCTGAGATATGCACGCAGACAAAAGCCACTCTTTATTTCCTGAAAGGTACAGGAAAGGGAATGCAAACAAAAATGGTACAGGTGTTTCCCTGCTCCCAGCTGCGATGGGAATCACAGGACTGAGGACTTCAATGCCTCAGGGATAAAGATGGAGGAATTTTGATTGAGGAAGAACAAGTACATTGGATTTCTTTCCAAAGCAGGATCCCCCTTTCACTCTAGCAGAATCCAACAACCTCTACAAGACAAGTCAAAACCTGAGCTGTACCGTGCAATAATATCTCCTGTACTTCCCAAGGGCCACGTGCATGAGATTCCTTTCATTCTTCTTACCAACAGCCTTTTGTTACCATCATGTTATTTTTTAATTTTCAGTTATTTTAAATCCTGACTTTGAAAAACATTAAAATGGGGCCTTTACCTCTCCTTGCTCAAGAGAAGGAGAAGCACTTGCTTATGACATCCATTCATTACACTGATACATCCAGGGAGTATGTACTCATCACCTCTTCTCAAGTAGGGAAGCTCTTCTTCAGTGTAAGATACCTTACTGCTATCTCATATGTATCTATATGCCTCATCATGCTCATCTACACATACGTAGATGTGCATACGCGTAACATGTTACATGCATACATGTAAGGATACATATATTTGTAAACATCAGATGCGTAGCAAAATATCTTGCTACATGATTTACTTTAATTATCTATTTTTTCAGCAAAGCAGCTCTCCTGAATTATTATCATTAATTATTAGAGTTCACCACATTAAGACATGGAGAGCTTTGCTCAAAAGATGTGGGGTTCCCAGCTCTCATGGCTTTACCATAGCTCTTGGTGTTATTGCTGCGCTGAGGTTGGGTCTAACAGCTAAAATCACAAGAATATTGATTTGATTTTATTTTAAAAGAGAATTTCTACCCTCCACAGTTGATGAGAAAAGCTTAAACCTATGAAATGAGTGGATTCCAGAAGCTCTAAAACTAGAAGGCCAAGTAATTCCCTCCTATGTCCCCACTACTTATTATTTAATGCAATCAGTGTATATATAAGTGCATGTATGTATGTGTATTCTAGCTCAACACTATTTCTGAGCTTGATTTGTGATTATGAATCCTTAAGATTGAAAACATGCTGAACCCTGCATCAGACTTTCAGTAGTTCAAATTTCATGTTGAAATGTAGGAAGGGCATCTCAAAGAATAAAGCACTATGGGGTTAGCTATTAAAACTGGTTTTGTCAGTTTTGCTATAGAACATTTTGTCTTATAATCACTGCAAAACTTTTTGAGCAATTTTTCTGCTGTTGTCTTTATAAGGAAACAGAAAATGCATCCACTAAATACAATGCTTCAGGTGTAGATCTGCTGCTATCTTGTCATATCTTAAAGTGATTTTGAACAAGCATCTCCTTTCAGATGTAGATCAGAGAAACAAGCAAATAGGTGGTTGAGGAGGTAAAAAAAGCAAACTAAGACATCCTTTCAAGTTTGTTGTCTCTGTTAGCGGTGAGGACTCAGCACAGATGAAAGATTTCTTCTGTTTAGATCATGCAACTTCCTGGTGTTTAAACTCTTCAAGCTCTGAAGATTCAGTGCTTGCTATGGCAGGGAGTTTTCTTCCCACTGACGCTACCACGCTGAGATTCAGATGTTGATTACATCTTTCAGACAAGAACTTATATTGCCCTTAAAAAGCTGACTGAGTGCATGATCTGCATACGGAGGCAAAGTGTTCTAGAACAGTAACCACATTGCACTAAATGGAAACCAAATGTGAACCACAATCTATGGTATATTTTTTTAATTAAGTTTAATTACATGTTATATTATTATGCTGTAGTGTCACTACACCTCCAATTTCTTGAGAAGAAAAAAATATCATCATAAAGAGAAATTATATTTCCTTCTAGAAGGAAATCAGTCCTTCATGAAGGACCTTTTCTCTTTTTGTCCTTGAAAGACTACCACACTGATTCTGAAAGCTCCAAGAAGCCTCCAAAAACCCTGCAAGGTGAGCTCAGTTTTAGCAGCCTCTGAAGGCCACCCATAGCTAGTAATGATCTGTTCTCTATACTATTTAAAAAGCAATAGCAGAGAAATTCTCAGGGGAGAATTCAATCAAGCACAGAAAACTAGATTTAACTCCTGATTACCAGGTCTGAAAAGTGCCATCAGTTTTAGTTATTCATGTGGTGTCAGACTTGACGTATTGAATCCCACATCACTCAGTTTCATGTACTTCACTGATGCCTAGATCTTGCTTTTTATTTTAATATCTCTTGACAAGAGTTCTGAACTTAATGTGATTGACATCAAATAAGCTCTTCTTTTGCCCATCTGGTCAGCTCCAATCTTAGCTGTCTGAGTGGGAATTCACTGTTCAGGCATGTAAGAGATCTCACAATATCATGGGCTCAATTCAGTGCACTTCTCACGCCCTTCGATGCCCCCACCGATCTCCAGTTGATGTTACAGAAAGCTGTGAGTATCCTGTGTTGGCTTTTGTTTTGTGGGGTTTTTAATCAAACCTGTTGGGTGCCTTGGATACCTTACGGTGTCTCAGACAGCACAAGATGCCTATGCTCAGGTAGCTGAATTGAGGCCTAAGTATCAGACAACAATCATTTTTCTTCCAAACCTGACAGCCAAAGAGTTCCATAGCCCTACCCACTGCAACAGCACACGGGGTAGCTCCCACAGAGCTGACATCTTCCATTATACCAGCTTAGTCTGGTTTATGATCATCAACCTCTGAAAAAATATGAGAGAGAAAAGCTTTCCTTTTGCCTGGGAAGTAGTGACTGTTCCTGGAGAGCTCTCTCAAAAGTACAATCCATGCTTAGAACTGCACCAACGCGTTAAAGCAAACAGGGAGAAGTTGCTTTCCCTCCATTAACTGTCCTTTACGGCCTCATTGCTCAGCTTTAATAAGAGTGGATCCCATGCAGAGAATGAATGCAGATGGAGTAGATAGAGGAGAAACACTTTTATGAGCTGAAACTCCATCAAACACTTATCTGTAGTGAATTACCCGATACCTCTTAAGAAAACAGAAATCAATATCTAAACACTATAGCCTGTTTCTTGCATGTTCTCTCCAAGTTATTTTCGCCTATTTTACTTCTGTGTAATGCCATTGACTTAGTGAAGTCATGTATCGGTATGGGTAAGGGGGGAAGTAGGACCAGGTTATTTCCTTAAACTTGTATTTTTCACCACAAATTTTATATGATGCATAGAATACACAAGAGATGGCAAATGGTTCCTCATATTTCAACAGCATTCAGCCTCAGTGGCTGGGAGAAAAAGCCAAAGGTTTGAAAAGCACAGCAGCATAAATAAGGTTACAGATGCCAGGGACCAGGAGACTGCCACAGCAGCTCAGAACACACAGGATCCCAAATGTTTTAATACTGTCCATTAGAAAGAGTAAAGCAATTATTCTGCACTGAGAACATCTATCTGACCGCTGGAGTTACATAGAAAGCTCTAAAACAGCTACCCCTGACTTTCCATTTAAAACCTGAAGTCATGTTGGTTTTATTTTAGAAGGAAGTCTTATTTTGAAGAAGAAAGATTATTTCTCTCTGTGCCTTAAAAAAAGAGAAGAATCTAGGCTCAGATGATTTCATTGCTTCCTGCTTTACTACTTGGCCATGGAAAACCCAGCTGCTTCTCATATTGGCAAATCAGCTAATCACTGTGAAACAGCAATTGTTTTGAATGGATAACTAACTACAGGTGCAATGAATTACATAGCCATTTTTGGAGCCAAAAATATAACACAAAGTTGATTTGGGGGGAGGGGTTTGTTTGGATTTGGTTGTTTTGTTTTCTTTTTTTAAGACAGCAATCTTTTCAAAGCTGCAATTGCTGGAACAACCTTAAGCATTGCCTTAGGAGAGACACATTCTCTGCAATGCTACAGGGAGCATCAAAATCAAAGCATCTGTTTCTTTACTGTTATTCTGAAGAACAAAGAGGGACGGAGTTTTGAGGGGGAAAAAGGAAGACACAAATACACACTATAAAACCCACAATGAACCTGTGATATAGTCACTGACCACTTACTAACAAAACAAATGAAGCATGTAGAAACACATTCTCACTGCATACTGCACTGGACTACTATGTGAATAACTTGTAGCCCTGCCTTGAGGAGCCATGCGCTATGCTGTAAAGAGACAAAGAAATTAACTAAATCAAATAAATCAAGTGTGAACAACACAACTGCATGCAAAAATGCCCAAATATGAACTAGAGCACTATAAGCTGCTTACTATACAGACACAGATTGAGAGGAGCTCTGAAGAGCTGAATCATTTGTCACAAGAGGTTTCTAAATTGCTCTGCATATTACACATTTAAGAATCAACATCCCCCACATTGCAACATATGGTATATTTAGGATGCCACACAGCATCTGTTCAGCTTCACACGGCAACCTCGCACCACAATTCAGCAACAGGAGGCACAGCAGCAGCTCCATCCCCAGAAAGAACCAAGTCAGGAAGAATCTCACCTCCATAGCTGGAATCTTTCATTGCCTTTGCCAAAAAAATGGAGAATGGAAGTCCTAGCATTGAAACACTTCAAAGACCTTGAGGGAAATTTGACTTTGCTCAATGGAGCCCAGTGGATCTATAACTAGTATATTCCAGCTGTGCTGGCTGCTTAAGGAATTACCAGCAACAGCTGGACAAGATGTGGTACTTGGGATCTGTGACAAGCCCACCATCAGAGGAAGACTGCCACTTTCCAACAGTCTCCTGGTCTTTGATTTTAGCTTGGGCATTCCTTCCTCAGAAGCAGTGTGCAGGGCTGAGTCTCACTGACACATAACAAAAGCACATACACTCAGTAACACCTTTATTTCACAGTTGCTTTCCCTGTGTCAGCCCCCACTCTGCTGCCCAACCCCCTACAAAGTCCTTCATGGAACCTGTTTCTCTCTCCCTTCATTTCTTAGGGTCAGCCTGGTGCTGTTTCTCTCCTTCAGGGTTCAGAACAAGCAGGGAAAGTAAGGGGTACTGGGGAAACACCCCTCAGTACAACATCTGCTCCCCCAGGCCCAAAGCACAGCAACAGTCAGGGAGTTCCCTCCCTTCCTCATCAGCATTGCAGCCCTGAAGATTCACTCTACTAAACTGAAGTGCAAAGCCAGCATATAGTGAAATAAAGCCATGGCTATCTAACATCATATAAAACCAGGCAGACTGCTTCAGATCAGTATCCTGTCTCCAACTGTGGCCACATAAATAGCTGAAGGAAAGAAAGAAGGGGGAAACCATTTGTAGTAAGAGGAAAAAGAAAAAAAGAGATGGAAAGATGGTTATCTGAGCTGAAGACTTTAGTGCAATAGGTAAAGAACAGGATAAATCTCGGGACTGTCTGTTGGCTTTAATACACTAAACTAAGAGTGAACTAGAAATTTTCTTTAGAGTCTTCAAAGAAAGGTTACTGCCTGTCTGTGTAAAAGGCATTTACATGCACGTCTCCTATTAACTCTAATGGAAACTAGACACGCAAATCTTCCCAGAAAACTCCCACTGAGTTTTGTGCATAAATCCTGCAAGAAAGGATAGGTTAATAGGCCCACGGGTATAAAACAACTGCATGCTTATTAGCCTCTGGGATTCTTCTTGAACATAACTCTAATGACTACTGATTTCTTTTTGTAGAATCAAGGGGACAATAACTGTGTTAAATTACCCCTGTGCTGTTATGTGGATGGTGGTGCTTAGAATTGGTAAACCACATAGCAGAGGATTTAGTCAAAACTGGTCATCATCTAATTTATATCTGACACTGGCTGGTGAATTTCACTCAACTTGTCCAGTAATTCATTCAGTGCATTGGTACTTTCTTCCTCAAAATCAATGGCTCCACAAATATATACACATCTATCCATATACATTTATGAAAAAATACATAACTACTTATCTCTGCCATGCCTAAACCTTATTCAATACTTGTAAATAGTCACTGAGACTGGACCTTTCAAATGATTCATCTTAATGTTTGGAAAGTAATGGTCCACATCCTCCTCTGGTGTGAAGCTGAGGATCACTAGGAATCTGTGCCACTTCTCAACTTCCCCAGCAGCTACCTATTAGCACCAGAAGATTCTTCAATGGGTTCCTCCATTAGATCCCTCTCTCTGTAGTCCATGGAGTGCATTTCTTAAGCTGCAGATGATTCTGTTTTAAATCACAAGAGTGCTTCACACTCCTGTGCCACCTTCAACCCTATGAATCAAAGGACAACCCGGTAATTACATGGTCTCAAACACTTCTGTGAAGTAGGAAATTGCTTTTAGGCTCAATTCAGAGAAAATAAATTCTCAGGGATTAACTTGCGCAATGCTGCTCAGGACGTCAGGTCCTGGAGCCTTGGAGACACTACATGAGTCCTGAGCTAACCATCTCTGTACCCATGTTCATGGCTTGCTGCTTTTGCTGCTGGCAGGGATTTTGCCTTTCACAAGTGACCAGCTCACCAGAGCCATGCATTTCCTTGGTCAGACTTGGTGCTGCTTGGGCTACTTGGGAAGGTAATACCTCACAGAAATGTCACCGTTCCCATGAATCAAGGAGGCCCAGGGATTAAGTGTCTGCAGTCGACTCTGGAAAGGAGATCTTAAAGCTACAATGAATCCAGTAAGCTGGATTCTGCCTTGATTTAGATTGCTCTGCATTGTATGATTAGTGTGTATTATCAATACTAAATAAATGGTGACTCTCCCCCTGCAATTTCCACAAAGACAAAAACAGAAGAGAAAGCAATTTAGAGAATTCAGGACCTCTAGGATGAATATCACTTCAGTTTCCTAACAGCTAGCTCTGTTAGATCTTTTGCAGAGAGGACTGCTCTTCTATTCAGAACAATTCTGCAGATAGAAGAAATGGAAAGCGAAAGAACAGGGGCATACAGGCTTTCTTTTGTTGGATGGAAATCTCACTGACAGGCCACTGCGGCATTTAGTAGCTTCCTAATCTATACTGCTTTTGCAGTTGCTGCTGAATTTGATAATAGACTATCACAACTGATAGTAAATGTAAATCTGTTGACTTTTTTCTCTGAGAGCATAAGTCAGCCAAGATCTCCATACAACAGCAACTGGCTTGGAACAGAGGGTGACAAACTATGCAACATCCCTAGGAAACCAGGTTGCAATCTGCCAGGTGTGTGCTGTCACGGTGCACGTATACTTGGCTAGCTTTGGGACATGCTCTCCTTGGGGAAGAGCCCTGCTGTCCCTCAGACTGCACGCCTATCGAGAGCTCTGATCAAATCTTAGCAGGAGTCAAGTGCCAATCTGAAAACACTGCTGCCTTTATCTGCAATCAGCTTTAATGCAAAACCCCATCATTTTGATTCATTATTCCTGAAGCTGCTGAAGCTTCTGTGCCATCCAGGATGCTTGCAGTTAACAGCACCACAATTTACAGCTTTTCCTTGAGTACCTCCATGCTCCCATACACTGTCGGAACATGCTTAATGAAAGTCATTTCTGCAGCAGATAAGAACCACTTTTTCTTTACAGGGGTTTTAAATTGTAATGGTATATTAAACCACAACTATGGATTGGAGAGAAAAAAAAACCCAACACAACATGATTAGGCATTGAAACACTCAGTAAAACTGTTACTTATAATGAGTAAGAAGATGAAGATGTACAAATAAAAGCGCAGCGTGTTTTCTTTGAGCATCCTTATTAATGAGAGGGACTGTGGGGCCTCAGTATTAAACAGCCGAGGAACAGCAGCCATTTACATCCAACAAATTGATCCTAGCAAGATTAGCAGAGCTGAGGGACAGATTTCCAGCCTCTCATTACTTTATATGGAGACAGATCTTAGACAGGACTACACCTCCTCACCTTCAATAGGGTTATCCCTGAAAAGCGTCTTAGAAGCAATTTCTATACAGGCTGGGGTTTTCAAGGAGACCAAGGGACTTAGGTGCTCAAGGGAAATAGGCACTTTGTTCCCACTGACCTGCAATGGAGCTGAAGCATGCATCTTCCATCAGTTTTTAAAACATGCCCAGGATCTTCTTTCCTTGGAAGGAACTGGCATAAATGCATTTGTTGCTTGCCAAGCCTCTAGGAACAGTACCGAGTTTCTATGAATGGCTGGAAATCCTTGACCAGTCCCTTTAAATTATATTGTGAGGTTTTCTTTTTACAAAATCATTATGCAGCAGGATCAGACCTTTGCAGAAGCAGGAATAGCTTTTCATGGAAAGCTGCCAACCTCCTGACTTGTATATGGAAAAGAGGAGCGAAGCAAAAAATGAAAAGAGGTTTGGTTTCCTTTTTTCTTTTCTTTTTCTTTTTTTCAATAAATATAATGAAAATTGTGGAAATGACAAACCAAACTAAAAGGCAACGGGCAGGTAAGTTTCAAACTCCGAAACCTTGCAGTCAGCCCACATGCCCCCTTTGGAGCCAAGAAACAGAATATTCACCTACACAGGGGATTCACATAGATGGCTTGTGGGAAGCTGGATGGGCTTCCACTGCAAGAAAATATGCCTCTTTTCTGGTCTGTGTAGGAGGACCCAGTTATTCTTTCCTAATTAATCAGCATATTCACTTGGAATGTGCTGACTGTTCTTGGATTCACAGCTAATAGGCACTATACCAGTTTCATCAAACTCAAAATGAAATGTGCAATTTAGAAAGCTAAATAGAACAATGAAATATGTGATTATGTAACAGAAAATAGTGATTTAAGATCTTCAGTCCTGTTCAGCTATCACTGATTTTTGTTTGTACCATACAGGCTAAAGTAATCATTTTCTGAATACACTCTATATGTAGCAAACCATTTAAGATAGCAGTTTTGCCAATACTGTTTCTGCAACTTTAGTGTATAATAACATATGTGGGGCCAGACACTGGGAAGTCTGGAACACCTTAGACCCTGGAAGGTCAACTCAGGAACCACTGCACTGTCACTTAGAGGACTGCAAGTCTATCTCATCTGGCCAGAAGAACAAGAAGAGAGTGGGCAAGAGAAGCTCATAGGTAAGTTTCCTTTTATCTATATAGAGAGTTTTTCTTACACTACGGTTTACAACTATAACTGCAACACACAAGAGAAGTCAAAACTGGGCACCCTGGTCTTAGTAGTAAACATTCACAAGGATTTGCATTTTAAAGTCAGCTTCCATCCAAAAGTATCAAAGTTCTGTTTCCTCCTTTCCTCCTTCCCACATCTACATCATTGATCTGATCTAGGTACTGACCATAGCCTACACCTCTGCTCAGGATAATAAATTGGACAAACTAAGCTCACATTTCAAGATGTTTCCAGGGTTACCATCTTCTCTGAAGCCCTTCCTTTACAGATTCTGGCTACAGAAGACACAGGACTACTTTTCCATCACTCGCCATTCTCTATGAGCCAATACATAGACATCACTCGCCATTCTCTATGAGCCAATACATAGACATGTACCCAGGACACTGACATCTAGGGCCTATTTCTACAATGTCTACTGACATTTTCCCACGTGACAAGCGCCTGACCAGTCAAGACTCTGCATGACAGGCCTGCGAGTAGCAAATACACTGATGCTCAGCCTAACAGTAAGTTCATCTTTGCTATTACTGGGAGTATTAACAAAAATTATGCTATTACTAGGTAACTGTTATCATTGTGCCTTATAAGCACATTATCCTTCTTTCAAATCTTCAAGCCTTGCCAAAGGGGGTCAAATAAAAGCTTCCCAGAGACATGTGGGCTATAGTGTGACCAAAGGAAGTAATCCCCTCTCCTTAAATGTTTTGCCAACTGCATACTTTTCTCTTTTTGTCTGGTCTAGGATGGAAACAGAGATGATGGGATGACTTAGAAACACTTTAATGGTAAGTATCTCATTTAAGAGATTTGTTACTCTATTCTCCTGAAGAGAGATTTGGGTATCTTCTTACAAAGAGATGGGGAAATTGGTTCATTAAAAATGAAATTATCAGCACGAGTTCACTAAAAAGGAGCCCTGTCAGAAAATATGACAGAGTGCATTGATGAGGACATCAGGACAGGAGCCAGTCTGATGTAATATGACCTAGAATCCAGAAAGTCTTTCGACAGCATTTTTTATCGGAAACAGAGCAGAACAGGCCTGTTTCTGGACTAAAGGTCAAAGCAATAACCTGCATCTGTAGCTGACTGCTGAACTGAGAACAGAGAGGCATTTGTAAATAGTGGTAAACTTCATTTTTAATGGGGAGATGCGATCTCTAGCAAAATGGAGCGGTGGGCCTGGTTTTACTTTGACAGTTCTACTATTTTCACTGTCTGAAAAGAGGAATGGGTTGAATGCAAAGGAACACCATAAATCTTATTTAATTACTTGAATATTAATCCTTTCTTGTAATTGTACCATGAATCACAAAAGCTATCAGATAAAGGTTAAAAGCATTAGGCAGAGTGGCAAGAGTTTGCCTCTTCCTTTAAGACTAGTACAGTGACTTTTGCCCTTTCTAAGATGCACGCCTGTTTTTAGCAGTTTGGTGTCTAATGCTTTCAGGATTTGTGCTTTGCAACTCCTAAAACTTGTGACCAGCTAGGTCCTGAGCAATAGGGACCCCGTTTAAACCTTTTCAAATAAAAGCACATCACTAAAGGTTCTTTTGACTTCCAGATCCTTATTCACATAAAAGGGTGTTTGCTGTCTGGTAATTGTTAGAGAGAGATTGCAGACAGATCTTCCAGGTTGTAAAGAAGATTAAGGAGACCCAGGCAATGCAGTACTGGTGCTTCAAAAAATGCTGTGACACAAAGATGTCCCTGTGAGTCTGGTCTTGGCTCCCACAGCTTCTTCTGAACAGTCTCATAGGTAATTTGTTATTCTCTCCCCTATACATACAAAGTCCAATACTCTCTGTCACTGACATGGACCACTCTTCCCATGAGCTCAAAATGCTGCATCTCAGCAGGCTTGCCAGTTTCCACAGTACTGTGTTTCTTGCTAAGGAGGAAGATCCACGGAGGTCATACAACATGGAATAGGGGAAGAAAGGATAGAAAGTGTCTACACTTCCCTCTTCTCCCCTTTCCGCAGCCATTACTACATTGATATTTGTTCAGCTCTGATAGGAAAGGAAAGGTGTGGTGAGGAGAAGAGGTCAGAGAGGAACCATCTCTGGAGGCAGCATAGCCATGGCAACAACAAAAGGAGCATAAACCCAAAAATACATTACACAGGCAGTTTCAGGATAAACACAGGTTGCTGGCAATTCCAAATGGATGCAGAGAAATTAGAAGAGTACTTGTTTGAATTTATTACTTGTTCTGCATTCACTAGTTCCAAAGGGCATCAAATAATCAGAATTTCTTTCAGAATATTCTGCCAAGCTCTGGTGGTGCCTAAGTAAGAACAACAGAATGCCAATAACTTTATGAATGCATGCAGTGGACATTTTATTGTACTACTTTTGGAGCCTGAGGTGCTATACAGTTGAGAGCTTAGATGATTTCTGGTCTCCAAAGCTCACTGGAATAGTATGCAAGTGAAAAGGAGCCAAAGCTGAGACAACTCACTTTGTCAAGGGATGTGATTCTTCCCCTCTAAGGTGCTCTCATAAGACCCCACTTGCTGGACTGCATCCAGCTCCAGGGCCCCCAACAAAAGAGGGACATGGATCTGCTCAACTGAGTCCAGAGGAGAACCCCAAAGATGATCAGGAGCTGGAGCCCCTCTCCTATGAAGACAGGCTGAGAAAGTTGGGCTTGTTCAGCAGTGAAGACTGCATAGAGACCCCATAGCAGCCTTTCCAGTGCTAAAGGAAGCCTACAAGAAACCTGGAGAGGGACGTTTTATAATGGCATGTAGTGACAGGACAAGGGGGGAAGGCTTTAAACTGAAAGAGGGGACATTTAGATTAGATATTAGGAAGTTCTTTACTGTGAGAGTGGTGAGACAGTGGAACAGGTTCCTGAGAGAAGCTGTGGCTGCCCCATCCCTGGCAGTGTTCAAGGCTAGGTTGGATGAAGCTTTGAACAACCTGGTGTAATGGAAGGTGTCCCTGCCCATGGCAGAGGGTTTGGAACTAGTCAGCCTTTAAGGCTGATCTTCCAAACCAAACCAGTCTATGATTCTATGGCATTAACTCAGTGGTCTCAGTCAGATTTCAAGTGAAGAGCTAAGAATGGCCCAGAAAATCACAGTCTCCAGAGAAATACTGGATGTCACACAAGGGCACCCAAGGTCTGTCTGGAGATGAAGACTCCAGTTCTCTTTGACGACAGATGCAAATCATTCAAGTCTGTAAAACATGGCTAATAGAATGTTATGTGGGAATGAAAAATGTAATTGGGGAGAATGATGGAATTATGCAGGATAGCTGTTGTCTAGCTAATCAGGGACATAGTTCTGCCATCTGAGACACTGAAAGTGAAGTGACAACACACTCACTAATTTAAGGTCTGATTCCATTGTAGAGCAATTAATTTCTCAGTTCACAAACAAAAGGTTGACACTTGGATCCCAGCAGAGAAGGAAGCATCTTTTAATCTTGCCTTGCAAAATTCTTCTCACCCATTCAACCAAGGGAGTTTGTTTCTTGGCAGACGTGCAACTATCATTAGTTTTTAATTACAAGTATAAATGGTGAACAAGTATAGTTGGCACTTGGGCGAACCCATCTCCCTGTCATATTTGCAGGGCTGCTTTAATCAGATCTATTATTGCATACTGGTGCACAACACTGAGTGCACAGAGTGGATTTCCAAAGCATGAATCCGGAGCATGTAGGATACAAGGATACCTGTGCAATATTGAGCACTTACTGAATGTGGTACAGAATCCTGTAAAGGAGAGTAGTGGTAAGATTTGACATAAAAACTATCATTCTTGTAAGGAGGCACCTGATGCTGACAGGACAAGGTAAACTGTGGCGAGGAATAAGGCACCCAACTGAGCTGTCTATTCCCAAGGTAAGGAATGTGGTTAATAAAACAGAAAGGATTTGAAATCTTAGTACAGGGATGAAAGTGCCAGCACTAAGGAACATGATGGGGCAATCTTTAGCACTGGTATGTTGGTATCAAGCATGACTAGAATGACAGGAAAGGGAAAAAATGGAAGAAAAGGCTGCAAAACATATGAAGAAACAGTATGTGCTTAATCTAAGTTCAGAGAGAAGAGTCAGAATTCCATGAAGTTCTGAAGGAGGAAACAAAGGGGGATTTCTCAGCAGCAGCCTATTCCAGTTTCTTAGCTAGAAGCAGAGAATGAATGCAGCTGTACTTGGGAATGGATAGAAGCATACAAAGCACAGAGCTGGTAATAACAGGAAACTGGCAGTAACCACATGCTATTTTCAAGGATGCTATTGAAAGAAGAACAATCCGTAACTTCGTTGGGATGCATGTTTCTATATACATACACAGATCTCCGATTAGTCATATTTATCCTGTCAACCAAAGGAACGTGTAGAGCCAGGCACCCCTGCCAAAGTCAGCTGTAGCTCAGCAAAGAAGCTTCTGCATTTGGTGGTGCCCTAGCTCCCAAATTAGTTCCCAAATTACCTAACATCAGAGTGCATGGCAGTGCCTCATACAAAAGAGGAGCAGCAACTCTCGTAGCACTGCCATACACTTAAATGGGTTAGAAGCTTTTCTGAACCCATTGCCCTGTTGCAAGATTAAATGTAGATACAATTCCTAAAAGAAGCGCTCAGGCCAAATTAGCTTAACTATAAGGCCAAGCTGGCTTTTGGGATGCACTCAAGCTAAAAGCTAAGATGGAAACAACGTATTTTGGGGAAACTGACTATTAGGGGAAAAGAATTACTCTCACTCCCCTACCCACTGCTTCAAACTAGGGAAAACGGGCTGGAAAATCTGACCATCATTTGTAAAGTATCACCGAAGAAGACTTTGCTTAGAAAAGGATGGTAAGAAAGCAGGAAAGTAAAGATCAATGGACTTCAACAAAAATAAACTCACTGTCAGGAAGATTTTGTTAGGAATATAATCCAAGGGATAAAGGTGCCTTGCTTAAGAGTTGGCACAACTGAGAAAGACTTTATTAAAGACACAATGACAAAGTGTCCCAATGCAGATAAAAGATAAGAAGCACTGAGTATAACAACAGTATCAGAAGCTCGTTGCAGATCTGAATATCAGAAAGGCATTGTGAAAAAGAAGAGGAAACAAGACACACAGCTGTAAAGGAATAGCACGAGCATGAAAATATACATTTATCTTGATTTAAAATAAGACTACTGTGCAAGATAAAAGACAGAATTACATAAGCAAAATTCATGAGAAGCACAGGGAGGCAAAGGAGAATACAAACTGATGCCTGATAGGAAAGGAGAGCAATCAACAGCTGCTGTGAAGAAGGCTGGTTTGAGATTGCCTTTTGTTCCATCCTAAGGCAAAAGGTGAACCACATTTAGATGAATTAGACAGACTGGCATGAGTGATGTACGACGAAACCCCCAATATTTGAAAAACAGTTAAAGCAGTTAGCATCAAAAAAGTGATGAAGGGCAGAAAGATCCCAAGGGACTGAAGGAGGAAAAGTAAAGTACTTAATTTATAAAGGAAAAATGTATGAGGGAGAGAAGGGTAGAAAAGACTTGGAAAACCACAGAATAGCCAGAATGCCTTTGTTCTTTCAGAATTGTGAAACAAAAAGCTAAACACCTATTTCAGAAACTAAGTTTTGTTAAGGGCTGAGAAACTTTGCCATGGAGGGCTCAAAAGAAAGCAAAGCTTATGAAGCCCTTTTCCTGGGTTTTGTTTGGTGTTTTCTTGGTATTTTATTTCACTTTGGCAGGACATTTGGCCAGACAGACAAGGAAAAAAGCTGTGATTTAGGAATCTTGATATCAGTTGGACTTTTAACAGTGTCCTCAGTGCCATTATGATGACCAAGCCAGGAAAACGTGGTCCAAGTGTGAATGGGTGACACTAAGAAAAATAAACAAAAATAGGTCAGAGAACTGTTCTCCAAACTTAATAGTAAAAGTGGGGGCAAAACAGGAGCGACCTTACTAGGGTGATTCTTGCAAATAGTATCTTAAATCTGGCCCTATGCATTACTCTAATTCCAGCTCAAAGAACAGGATTAGTGGAAGGCACCAAGCTAGAGGGATGACAGGACTGGAATGCAAAGGGATCTTTGTACAGTGAACAAATGCCTGAAATCATCAAGACAAACACCATAAAGACAAAAAGAAAAGGAAAGAGAAACCAGATGCTTGAATAAAAGCAGGGAATAACTGACCAGGCTGCTAAAAAGGATCTTGGATTTTACGGACCACAAAGTGAGTATGTGAGGCTGTTGTAAAAAGAAAAAGAAAACAAACAAGAAAAGAAATCAATCAATGAAATCATATATTTCCTATTGACACACTCAAAATATATAAAACACAGAAAGCCATTTGCAATGCTGCTATGTACTTTAATGCATACATGGTGGTCAATGTTAAAAGATGGGAAGGATGTGGTTTAGCTTCCAGCAATGAAAAGATAGGTGACATGCAAGGTGAACACTGGGAAGGTGACGGGAGGAACTGACTACCCAGTGAGGATGTGAAACAGCTTTTACTGAATGCTTTAAGCCATCAATGAGACAAACATCTCTTGAGAGCAGGTCATGGCATACCAGGATCCTGTCTCTCTGCAAAGTAGGAAGAAGATCATTTCTCAGGGGCTTTTCCAGCCTCCTACATCTGTGATTTCAGATTCGTGATAGAGAAGAGTTCTTACCAGAGCTTTCCTTAAAAGAAAAGATGTCTGAAGTTAGGCTCCTTTGAAAGAAAATCAAGTTTTAAAAGTACTTTAATGATGTAGGCCTTGGTAAAACAGTTACATGGGCAAGAATCTGGGAATTTTCACTTTCATCGGGTCAGGATTACAGGCAAAGGCATCAGCGTTGCTCTTGTCTGTTTTGACTTTGGAGGGGGTAAATCAGAATCTCGTGCAGAATGGGAGGAGGACTGGGACCACAATATTCTGTTTCTGCTTTTGGAAAGGCAATAACATCTGCTCTGAGCCAGGGGATGGTCCAGGTGAGCACAAGTGAAGCGAAGAAATTCAGATGCTCTTGAGAAAAGGACATTGCAAACTTCAACACTTCTCAGGAAGCACTTAACCGGAAAAGCAGTGCATTTCTTTTCACTAACACCTACCTCTAGACTTAGTTTTCTGCCTAGAAACTTTCTTCATCTGGCCAAGAAAAATTGATTCTGGTTATTTTTTTCCCCAGACTGAAACTGGGTCCACTCTGAAGTGCTGGTCCTCAGCATCTTTCATTTTCATGGACCTCTGTGGTTTCAGCTCTAGATAGAAATGCCAAATAGATAGAATGCCAAAGTGTGACAGGAGGATGTACTATCATTTGTATTTCATCTTGCCAAAGGATGTTTACCACTGTTTTTGTTATTATCATATAAATCGCAGCTTCGACTGAAAATGGCAAAGCCATGCAGTGCCATTAAAACGATTTATTCTGGTACTCTTTAAAAAACATTGATTTAAAAGAACAATAAAGTCTGATTTCTTTATGCTGCTTCAAAGTACCATTTGGTTAATTCAAAATATCAGCAATAGAAAGTTCAAACCTCTCAAAAAATGAGCGAAACAAAAGATACAAAGATGCTTTTGCCCAATCTTTGCACCAGGGGAAGCAATAACCACTATCCACTCCTGAGAGGTGAACAGAGCACTGATCTATCGATCAGTAAACTTCAGTTTTGCTTTTGTTTACAAACCCTTGGAAAAACACCTGATTTCACTACTGAGTTTCTAAGATGACAAGAAGAACAAGGCTTTCTCTGGAAAGTGTTATGCTCATTTAAGGTCACAACTTAATCAGGCAGAACATGCAGCTTTAGGGCACCCTGTACCACAGCAGAAATGCTGTTTGGCCATAACTCTGACCTGGTAAGAAATGAATCTGCCTATTCAGGTTTCTTTAAGAAATCACTTGGATGGGTTAATTTTGCACCAACAAGCTCTATGACAGATCAAGTGTCGCCTGTTGTCCTCACCTGCTTAACTTTAGGCATCACCTGCCCCTCCACAGCCAGCATAAAGCTGGCATAAAGCTTAAAGCTCACATAAGCTCTTGCTAACTTTACAGAAGTGTGACAGAAATGCAACACTGGATCTGGATCAAAACACTGTACTGCTGAGTGATACATTCATGCACACACCTGATCTTACTGATCACAGAGACACGTGGCTTAAGAGGAAGGCTGGCAGTGTGTGAACTAGGTAAAGTCAAAAGGAAAAGAGATGTAAGAAGTTTCATACTCAAAAGGTGGAGTATTGGGAAGTGGGCTGAGATGACAGTTACAGCCCCATGCAGGAGCTGATAGCAAGAGGTGTATGGCGCATGCTCTGAATCAGCACCATCGTATAGGGATGTCTCTTATGTGTATGTAGAGCACTGCTGCTCTAGGAAGTGCTGCTGCCCAAGAAACCACCTGAGATCTCCCTAGAGGGTTGAATACAGTTTAGCAAACAATTCCTGCAAACTCTTAGCTCTACAAAGGCACCAGTGGAGATCCAAGGTAAAGACCTTCCCTTTCAAACAGAAACAGGCTACCCTTGGGCACGACAATCAGAAAGTAACGGACACTGCAATGCACCTCCTGCATTCAAGGTGCTGAGACACACGTGTGAGAAAGAGTCTTACTGTGCTCGTTCTGCAAACCCTGAGAGCTTGACTGACCTGCCCACACTACACAGCGCTGTTCTTGGATTTAAGCTGCTTATCAAAGCCCTGATAAAACGAGTACATTAAGGTAGATAAAGACGTAGCCCTCTTTACTGCAGGCAATGAGCACCGATGTCTAACATTTATTCTTAGAGCACTCCCAGGATATAGCATCTGAGGCATGGGTGGCTAGAAGTCGTGTGTTCAAAGGCACTTCAGAAACTACTAGCTTTTCAGGTGCACAGTTTTCAAAGCTCCAGAGCTTCAATTTAAATGTCATATTGGTCTCAAAACTTCCCTCTGGCAACCGGAGCTTCAAGTTAGATGGCACAGTCTCAAACCTTCTCTCCAGCTACTACCTTAAGACCTGTGATGCTTTACAAGGGGTCCAAGTGTCTCCAAGTTGACTGAAAACTCAGTCTAGTCCAAGAAGTCAGCTTGAACCCAGTATTTCCAGGTATTTACTTGAAGACTTCTGAACAGAAGTAAAATACTGCAATAGGGTGATGTAGGAGCTCTCAGCTTAAACACAGGCTTAAAAAGATTAGTGCATAAATCAAGCACAGCTGAATTCTGAACACACCTCACTTGAATTCCAAGTAAGTGCTGAGCAGCAGGTGAATTGCCCTGCATTGAGCCTTGTGCTGCAGTGATCAAATAGCTTTCTTTTTTAAAGACAGCTCACTATACTTTCCTGAAGAACCTTATTTCAGGTAACAGCATTAGCATCAGATACATTGGCATGTCTACAAGATAAAAGCATAGTGCTGCTCCAAAATGCTAGTTCAAGTTCCCAAAGCCACAGAGCCTCACTAAGATAGCCTTGCATCCAGGATACCGAGCCCCATTTCACTGCAGGGTAATGCAGTTTCCCACTTGATCTAAGGGCACTAATAATAATTCCTCCTTGTATTCAGCAGCAAGCACACATGTTTGCAGAGTAGATGTACCACCATGGGCAGGATAAATTGCACAGGGCAGCCAGTGTCAGTAAGGGACACAAAGCTTTCTTAGCCCCAAGCTTCACCACTCTCTTTGCAGCACTATTCCCCAGCAGGGGCAGAGGGAAGGGCTGGGGTTGAAACATAGACCTTCACACACCTTCTGGCTGCCATCTGGGGAGCAGATAAGAATAAGCACTGAGGCATGGCACGGTTGCAGGGGCAAGAGAGAAGCTGCATGGGATGGGGTCCTTGTAGTGGCCCCAATCTTTCCTTGTTGCCATATCCAGATCCCAGCAGTAGGCAAAGCCAGAGCACAGCAGTGCAAAAGAAACATGGCTCTACAGAGGAGACACTGAAGTGAAGCAACACCCTGACAGCTCATAAATCCAGTGCTCATGTATTTGACTGAACTCGTATAATTCTTATAGACAGGGTCTGCTATTCCTTGACACTAGTCCATATGTGAAGCTCTCAACAAGTAAATACTGCTCTTTCTGATTTAATGTGCACAAAAGACCTTCTCTCTACACTCAACAATAAATACCCTGTTTGTTTATATTCCCAAATAAAAGGGAAGGAGCAGGCTCAAGGTTGAAAGTCGGTATAAGAGAGTCAAATTTATTCAGAGAACATGCACAAGGTTGCAGGAGGAAAAAATAACAAGTTAGGGTGAGGGCATATAAAATAGAGGAGAGGGTTTTAGTTACCATTTTATATGCAGTCAATTCTCCTAGCTGTCCCTGCAGTCGCTTGCTCAGTCTTGCTCGGATGCTGTTCACATACACAATCGCTGTTAATCCCAACCTTAAACGTTTCCATGAAAACACAGACAGATGCTTAAACATTTGCCAACCTGCTAACCTACCAGCAAAACAAGCACAGAAGTGCGTAATAAAATGCCTTATGGATTATCAAGAGCCCTTACCATCATTTCTTGAGACTTTAGCAAACAGGACGATACAAAAGCAACACTATCCTGACCCATTCGGGGTGGTAAAACGAGGTCAGCTTCTGCGGGCAAGGCTGTCGAGTTTACGTGGAAACATTCCGTCTCTCCGCGACCGCGGACACTAGGTGGCAATGGTGGTTTTCACACACGTTTCCGTCTGCCTTTCTATTCACACATTGCAGCTTCCAGCCAGCGAGGCGGCCGTGGAAAACAACTCAAGGATTTCTCGCAGTAGTTTATGAGCCAGAGATTAAAAAATAAACCACCTTTTGCCGTACTAGTAGGGCTGAAGGAGGAAAGCCTGACCCTCCCTTTCTCTCTCAGCACTGTCTGACTGGGTCATTACCTTGTTAACCCCACTTTCATGGTATTTAATGATTACAAGCCAACTGATAGAAATACTGTGTTGCGCATAATGGTGTCTTTATAACCATTAATTATGCTGTTACATTACACGTGAGAGTTGCCAAAGGGCTGGATTCTGTGATAGTGAGCTATCAGCGCTGATGGATGGCATTAATATCCTTATCTTAAAGTGTAATTAGACATATTTGAAAGTCTTAACACCACACAAGGGTTAGCAGCATCACAAATTATCCTCCTATAAACTGACTTTAGAAACTCCCTAAAGGTTGCCTGTCAGTATGTTTACTTGCTCACAAATTCATGAAAACAAACCAGAACAAAGCAGCAATAAAAGGAAAAGGAAATGGCTTTCCTTGGACCTCATGCATTGAAGCAAACTGCTGCACAGCTTAGAAACTGTACAAAAGAAGTCATTTGGTTGCAGCCAAGAGAATCAAAGCACCAACAAGGTTCAGGAACTATCACCAAGTAAGCAAGCTCTGTGATGAAGGTTTTAGATTGACTTCTTGCTCTGAGTTCTAGATAAAACCCCCAACAAAATGGTAATTCAGAGATGGAAGAGGCTTTACTTAATCTAAAGAACATAAGACATTGAGCCTTTTTCACTACAAACGTGCCCAAAGTTCCTTTTTTTTCAGTCAAAGCACTTGCACAACAGTACTGGTTTCAACCTGTGAAACCTGTCTTAGCAATGGCAATTGGAGCACAGGGCTCTTCTGCACATGACAAGCAGCAACCCTTCCATGTGGTGCTTTTGTTTTGCCACTACCTCTTAGAGACCACACAGCCCCAGTACGGTCCCTGCTCCTGAGAGCGTGACGCTAACCTGATCCTAACCTCATATATTAGAGATGAGATGTACAGTTAGAAGAGGTGCAGGGCTGAGAAACAGCTTCAGGCACCCTTCGTAAATCCCTACTGGAAGCGTTAGCTCCCTTTAATGTGACAGCTGAATGAAACTGACTGCCCAGCAACACATCTAAAGGTCCATCCTTGCCTCCTGATCTAATCAAGCTGGGAGCTTCCCTGCGATACTGGCTCTCTAAGCACACAGGTGAGCAATTTTACTTGACACCAAACCTTTCCACTGGGTTTTCTTCTTTTGCACGTTTCTGCTGAAGCCCACCTGGTGCAGGCTACCCTTCATTTAGACACCGTATCAGAGAAATCACAACTCGGAGGCCCTAAAGAAAAGATCTTCCAAAACCTGTTTTGAATCAAAGGAAAGAGAGAACGGACAGAAAACATTGATCCACAGTCCTGCAGCACATCTGCAAATCAAGATTCTTCATGCGAAAGGTCACCCTAGTTCTAGCTCTTTCCAAGCCCTGCCTGTCTGCCAGCATTCCCTAACTGTGAAAATGCAGCTAGCCAGTTTGAAAACTTCACAAAGTATGGTTTCTAAGATCACTATCACCTCGGTACAGAGAAAACTACCAGGATCACTCCTCAGAGGTGATAGTCAACACCAGGGGATCTGCCAACAGGGCTGGACCTGCCCAGTCCAAAACCCCATGTACCATACAGGGGGATAAAGGTCCTCTGGTGCTCCACGAAGAATTTGCCTGGGAAAACAGTCTGGGTTATTCCTGCTTCAGGTAAAGGCAAACCCACTCACAGAACTGGTGGGTAATGTGGGAGGATGGGGAAGTTTGGTGTGTACCTCAAGGGGATTTGATTTTGGTTAAGAACAGCCAATGAATTAAACTGTATGATGTTAACTGCTATATAATACTATATATTTTAATTTCTATACCAGCCATATGCCCATCTCTGCACTCATCACCACCAATCTGGCTTTGGGGATCTGAACTCAGTTTCCTTTTGATTGCCACATTAGCAAAGATTGAACTTTGATGAAACTGGATAAGTACAGTGGGAATGGAATCAGAACAGGTTTGAGCACGCAACAATCCGATGTCACAACAATCCAGTCTGTGCTGGGGGCTGGCCCAAATGACCTCCAGAGGTTTGTAACAGCCCCCAAGTTTCCATGATTCTAAGTTTCATTTGTTACATTTGTTCATATAAGTTATGCTCTATATTGCAGAAATAGCCTTTTAGATTTGTGATGCTTTTGTATCTGTGCATAGCCGCTATTTTTCCACAACATTCCATCGTTGCTTACATAAGGATTATTTACAGGATCAGTAAAAATTCGGCTGGCTTGTTCTATTCCCTTACTAATTCTTTTGGTAGTGGCTAAAGAAAATTTATGTCCATGCTACCTAAGGGTACTCTCAGTTATAGCACCAGAGTCGATCAATACCTGAACTGAAAACTGCTGGGAAACTGCCATGGGTTAGATGCAGCACTGATGGTTTTCTTTAGCTACAAACCACACAGTGAAAGATGTCAATTCTCAGTACTGAAGAAGGGGGCACTGAAAATATGTATGTCTGCCTTGTCACCAGACAGCATCGCAAATGATTTAATACTGGTGCCCTGGCCAAAACTGACCATAGGTGTTATTGCATGTCCTTCCCACCCTACCCTTTTGGGTACATTTACTCTGTTGAGTGTCAGCTAGCAAGAGCATCCTTCCCTATAGTGGAAAGCCCTTTGATATTTTCCCTAGATTGTGTACGTGAGGGGAAAGAAAAGGGAGAAATCCCTCTCCATACTTCTTTTATATGTGGTATTCTTGTCTAAGTGCTGTGACTGAGGCAGGGAGGTGAAGGATTGTGAATTCCTGGCTACATGTCTGTTGTGACCCACCCCTATCTTACTTTCTCCTGCCCCTTGTGTTTTTGGCTGTTAAGGAGGCTCTGCTGTGTACCTCTTGTAGCTGGGTATCATGCTTCAAGGTTCACTCAAAGTGAGCTACGCTGGTCCTAAAGCTGCTTTATGGCAACCTACAAGGCCTGAAAAGGCCTGAGAATGATGATGCTACAGCCATTTAATGAAAAGCATGTAAACCATTATAAAGACCAAATGTGCTGCAGCACAGCTGAGTAGCTCTGCTCTTCAGAAATGGGCTGTGAAAGATTCTACTCCCTTTAGCCCTGCTCTCTCAAACACTTCTTTGTCCAGCATCATGATTCATTTTGCTTCATCTTACATAAGGGGACGGAAGTGGGGATGACAGCCCAGCCCTAGAAACTGAAATTAGTTTCCCGAAAAACATGCCTCAACTGATTATTATTATGCTTATAGATCATGGAAATTCACTGATTACTGCAAATGAGGAAGATACAGTCAGCTTCCAGCAAAGGGATACAGGAGCTATAAACAGGCTGGCACAAGAAAATAAATGCACCCTGAGATTAGCATTTTGAAAGCAACAGAGCAAGGAAGATAAGAGGGGGGCTAATCACTCACAAAACCCAAACTAGTTTATTTGGTCTGTAATGAGGCATTTGAGGGTGTTTTAAAGTTTCAGATTGTCACTGAGTGAACTATTCTCCTATTAATCCATTGGAGAACTGGTAAACAGCCACAAAAGGAAAAACACATGCCTAGGGCATTACAGGGGAAATTGCCTACAGATTACAGTAACAACCATTTTCCATAGGCTCAGAGAACACCTGAGAATATTACATCTGCAAAGGAGCAAATGCTCAACAATTACCTACAGCACCAAGAATGGCCACCTTTTCCAAGTGCCTCTATAAAAGCAGCCAGGGACCAGGTTTATGAGATACAGAAGAGCCAGGTACCGAATTACCAAAGGAAAAACCAAAGTGTTCATTTTGCTGGAGAAATGTTAGGGGAAGGCAAGGAAATGGAAGCATTCTTCATTTATACAGGAGTTCATTTTCCCCTCTTTCTGATTTTATCCTCAGCCCCCCCCCATAGACCTTTCTGCATGTCCAGGCACTTGTAGGAGCGTGCCAGGGAGGAGGTGGATTCTCTAGTGCTGTGCAGGCCAGCATGCTGCACTGCATCAGCCAGACTGCATTATCAACAGGATGCTTCAGTGAGTCTCTGTATGTTCTCCTTCTCTTACACCATGTTACAGGTGGTCTCTGCCAGTCAAAAAGCTGGGGGACGAGGGCAGGATTTCTCATGAGGAGCCCTTTGAAAACATTGTCTTTCCAAAGCCTTCACTAAGCTATGAATGCTATTAAACCCCCAAACCAACCCAAACCACTGCTGTCACAATAAACAGAAAGGTGTTTGTTACTGGTTCTGTTGCTTTATTTAGTTTCTTGAGGTTGGTTTGTTGGTTTTTTTGGGGGTGGGGTTTTTTTGCTTGCTTGTCTGAAGGTTTTCCTGTTTTGTTTTTGCCAGTCTAGGTCTGGGAGCTCAGACAAACAGGCTCAAACAGCACTGCTGTGAACTGCTGTGTGTTCAGCCATGAGCAGGGGACAAAGCACAAGCATGCACGCGTGCATGTTTGCGAGGGGCTGTGCATGCATCTTGGTGTGCACATGCAATTGGCAACCCCTCCTTTATTACTAAGATGGTTTTAGTCTCTGTTCAGCCCCATCTGCTGATGGGAGACACTACAGTGGGTGCTAGCACCGGAACAAAAGGCACCTTGTGTCTGCCAGGCATGCTTCAGAGTGACTGCACCTTCCTGGCATCAACCAGGAGAACACCACTGCCTGATGGTGGAAGAGATATGGCTATTGAGCATCTCCAGCCTACATCCTCCCCACTTTAAGCAGGTTTATCACTGGTGTCCCCTTTTCCTCCTAACAGGATATTAGAGTGGAAGAGCTACCCTATATGACACATACATGATATATCATTTATTCTTTGGAAGCATCTTTACAGTTTCTACGACACACTCAGAGTTGCTCTTGGTACTTTAGATGAAAGATCTGGGTTTTCTGCTGTGCCTTGCTGTTACAGCAGTTCAGACTGTCTACGAGGAAACCCTACAAGTAAAGAGTTTAGATAAGCAGAGACCAGGACCACTGTGCCTTACACATAAAGACTCACACGAGTGTTGCAGGTACACTGCATAGGGCCCAACTAGAAGGTTGAAAGGGAACACTTTCTGGACACATTACACTGGGGCGAGGGGAAAAAGCAGGTATTTTTTTCCCACAGAAAATAATTGATGTCTGGGGAATTTTAAGACTCTGTTTTCCCAAAATATCCTTTGGCTCACACCTTGTGCTGCAGCATTTCGAAACAAGAGAGAATGAATTTTTGATGACAGCAAAGCCATCAGAGTTCACATAGATTATATCCTAAGATTGGAACAAGCAATAAGAGAACACAGAGAGATTGCAAGAACCTGATGTGCAGTTTAAAGCTCCCTGGATAGAAACATAAATATAAAAACATAACCCACTCGGAGGAAAAGTGCCTGTAGAAAGAATGCAGACAGATCGCCATGACTTACGAGTCAGCCTATCTCCATCTCCAGAGGAAGGAAGCATATGAAGATATATGGGAATTACAAACTGGGTGGGTGGAAAAGTCTGTATGTGGACTGGCTGCTGAAACTGCTAATGCAGGGAAAATGAATGGTAATGGGAAGGAGTAGGAAAATACCAAACAATGGCTAAAGGGGTAATCAAAAGTGCCAGACAGAACCTTCAAGAAATGCCTTTAAGTGAGCTATCAGGTCCTACCTTTACTTTAAGGTATATTTCTCATGGCAGACAAGCCAGACGTACCCAGAACCTTGTCTAGAACTGATAACTGTGAAGTCTTTTGATCTGCATCTGAAGGCATAAAAATGATTGAATACTTGGACACATGAGAGAAGTAGACAACCCAGATCAAAGTTTTAGTGTCACTTGCAAAAAAGAACAGTAGACACCTTTCTAATTCATGCAAGGTTTTTTTCAGGTGCTGCTCCATGGTTTAGTGATAGAAAACACACTTGCAAACCAGGATGATACCAAATACTTTGTCTATTGCTTTCAGCAGAGCAAAGGTTCAACAAAAGCCAACAGTGTGATATTGTGGCAGAAAATATCTGGAGATGCACAAAGTTTGTATGGATTCGTTTACTTATCAAGAAAAAAACACCCCAAACCAAAGCAAACCACAAAACATTCTTGATTCTGGGTGATATGTGTTCTTCTACAGGGAAAGACAACTAACACAACTGAGGAGATAAAGAAGCTGCTTCAGGAGAGAACACTAGAAAGGTGGAAACTCTTTGGTCTGAATAATAATAAGAAAGAAATATTAAGGTTGATTAAATCACGCAGGCAGTGGATAAGCTGAGTGCAGAACTGCTGCTGATGAACTCCTGCAATGCTAGGAGTAGGGAGCGCTCAGGCAAGACCTAGAGATTGGCTTAAACCAGGCAGAAAAAGTACTTCTTACACAGCAGGGAGTGAACTTCTAGAGCCTCCTGTCAAAGCAGCTGCAGAAGCAGGTCCAGTGGGGGCTCAGACAAAACACAGGCCAGAGGTCTAGGCAGGGATGTACCCTCCAACACAGAACAGTCTTGGAGGCTGGGGCAATACCAAGGCAAGAGAAGGACTGTAGGGTGTGAGCAGTGTCTTGGCCTTCCTCAAAACAACCTGTCTATTGACACGGTCAGAGAAAGAACCCTGAGCAGGATATACCACAGGTCTGGCAGAGGGGGGTTTCTCCTAGGATGTCCTGGGGCATTCCAGAATTGGTTGTTCTAATAATAGATAAATGTAATTAGGAAACCAACCAACCAACCCCTAATGCTTCTAATTCTTGTTCTCTCCATCTCTTGTTCTTTCCTCTACAGTTTGTTAAGGTAACAGTTGTTACATTAAAGACCCATTGTAGTTGTAAGTGCTAACACTGACTTACTGTGATTACCAAACAACACTCTTTGGAGATCAACCTCTTCTTCTTGTCCCCATCCTCCTCAGCGTGCATCCCATTGTTCAAAACCACACTCTCAAATGACAAAGGAAGTGGTGCGAAGAGCCTCTAAACCGGGAGAGCATTCCATTGAATCTTTTTCCTCTTTACCCAGAGATCTGCACTAAAACACAACTTCTCTCAGCCCTGAAAAGCAGCCAGCTCAGAGGCAGACTGCTGCAAGTGTTTAATAGTTCCCAGCAGCACTAATCAGTAGGTAAGGACAGGAGGTTAAGAAGGATGCTATGCCAGAATAAAATGAACAACACCATTTCAAAGATCCTATATTTCTTCAAAGCAGTCAGAGAGTAGGCAAAAAGGGAGAAACAGACATAAAATGAAGCATTGGAGAAGGCAGTTGGAAAGAGGACTGAATGTGTGATGGAATTAGAGATATGAAAGATGATGAGATGCTTGGCAACTGAATTGGAAATCTGGGGCTCTGGAGCCCTCTAACCTGTGCCACATGTGTCAACAGTTTGGTTTAAGGAATATTTTTTCCATAATTAATCCTTAATGAAACCCAGGCAAGGCAGATGGCTTTTTAAGCTGTGGTACAGGAAAAGCTGTTCTGTGGTAAGAGCGACAATCCATGAAGCCATTACACATCTCCCAACCCACCTTCTGTTATTTTTCAGCAAGACTGCTTTTCTGTATAATTCTGACTTTCATCTTCAGATTCTTTCCCTTGGTTTGGTTTTTTTCCCCCCAGCAAAGCAGCTTTTTCAGTAAGACAAAATGAGTCAGGATGAGAGATTCAAACCACTTCAGTTCTCAAGGCAAGGGACCAGAGAATGTGCGGTCCTGGGAAACTGAAGAAATACATCAATAAATAAATGAATTGTGGAGTCTATGGGTGAAAAAGCAACACAAAACTCGTGTTTAAACAACACGAGTCCTTCTTTTCTTAATGCAGACATATGCCATAAATCAGGTCATATGGCCCTGGCCCAAGCCAGATGCACTTCTACAGGAGGTCCCCTATTCCTTATCTTTCTCCTTTAGCTATTACGGCCACGTGCACATGTTCCTTGCCAATGAGAACTGCAGCCAGCACATAGCTTGCTGCTTTGAAGATGTCAGTAAAGACATCCAGGGAGACTTTAATTAAAAAATAATGGAATAAATTAGTCATATTTGAATACCCACAGCCATAGATGCAAAGCTTTTTTATATCTTTGGAAGGACTGCTATATACTACTCATAGCATTCAGTTCTAGCTCTCTGTGAGAAATTCCACACTCCTAGACCTACATAAAAGAAGGTGGCAGGACAGCTAGACATCGCCTGCAGCTTGTCATGAAGTCTAGTAGCTGTTAATATAGATAATTCTTGTATTTGCTTCCTTTGATTGGGATGTAAAAAGAATTATTAATGCCCAATAGCCGGAACAGTTCAGGTGCCCTCAGGGAACAGAACCCACTTGGGCTTTATGTTTTCTCTTCTCCTCTTACAGGAAATTGCTGGGGAGCTGTTGGGCATATCTGATCTCAGTGCATACGTCAGAAGTGCTGCACTTTCATCCTGCATGCTGTCATTCTGTGTCTCTTTAGGTACGTCTCCTATGTTAGGAGCAAAGCAAATTCTACATGTCATTTCCTGTGCTTGAGAGGATACTGGGTTCCCTGCCTTGCACATGTTAATCTTGAATTGTACTTTCATCTCAAGGGTCTGCTCTGCAGTAATTGATATTTATTATATAAATGACTCAGTTACTGGGTTGTTTAACACAAGAGTATGCTGTGTTTACTTAACAGACATTTAAAGCAGAGCAAGGAGGATACATGAAACGGCTACACGGTAATCGCTGTATTTCCTCCTAGTCCGAGTCTACAATAGAAGACCTCAAATACACACTGTAAATAGCAAAGCTTCTCCTGCCATGCAAAGTCCAAACTGTTTCGAAACTATGAAGATAAACAACCACACGGCAACTTTTCCCTCTTCAGGAAATGTGGATCAGGTTGATTCATGCTGATGCAGGCAAACTGATCAGGCTAAGGAAACAGGACTCTGAGGAGCAGGAAGCTGCTCACACTTGCTCCTCATTAGCTTTAGTGAGTGACATGAGTAACAGGGGAAGCTGTGGAACACTGTTTCAATCTTCAACTTGTTATATCCTAGTTTAAGTCACACTTATCTTGGAGGACCCACAGCTCTTTGGGATGAGCTGTTGTGTGCACTTTGCTTCAGGGTGAAAGGACAGCCACCTCTCTGCTGGTGGAAGACCCTCCCCACCTGCAGCAGAGGCTTACTGCCCTCTTGTGTACAGGATGGTGGGGGAGGCATTAGTTTCCTCATTCTTTGTCTTTCAGCTCTTAAACCCTGGATGATTTTCAGAACACAGTTCATAGGCTAGCCCTACAAACACTTGTGTTAGCAATAACAGAAGGTGGAGTTGGGGCTAATCCGAAAGGGAAGATGCTTGTGTAAATGCATCCCTGCCAAAACAAATATTTAATGAAAACAAATAACAATGAAAGTATAAACACAGGAGTTAGTACTGGGAAACTACTGATCTGTTACAAATAAGTACCAGTAACCACGTTTCCCAATATGAGCTTCCCTAGTTCGCTGAAAAAATGCTCAAATATAATACATCTCTATTGAGCATTTTAGAAGAAATAAAAGTATAACATCCCTTGGTCATTGATCAAGGAGCATTTCTAATGAGCGCAGTGGGTATGGTGAACTGTTCCCCAATTCACACCAAGCAAACTAATTCCTGAAACTGGAAAAGGCAGAAGCTCTGTTGCGTTGGGCTAATCCACCTGGCACGTTGCTGTGCTAACCCAGCTGTAATGCTCCTGCATCCAAACAGCAATCTCCATCCTGCTTTGGCCCTTCACAAAGCTACCAGCTTGCTCAGAGAGCTCAAGTTCCCTTCATCATGCTCTGTAACACAGCTGGAAAGATGCCTCCCATCTCTCGCAGGTGATACTGTGGAAGTTATACTGTGCCACAGGGTTTGTCACAAGTTGCGAAGGCAGCCAGCTTCCTCATCCTCCCCAGGTATTTCAGCGCCCTGCTAACCAGCGCACCTGGAGCTTCAACAACCTTGGCAGCATATGGATCAGTACGGATTAGCTCTTAATGACCAGGTATCTCTGAAGGACTAGGGAGCAGCATGCAGAGATTTGCACCCTGCATCTCTCTAAGGGTTACAAGGAAGTCAGATTAGTACATACAAACACATGCCCACTCCTGGAAACGTTCCTTTCTGCATTTCGTTTTCTGCCTGGCCCTGCTTTGAATGCAGAAGCACAGGCAATGTGTAAGGTGACGCAGCCCAGGGCCACAGCAGCACCGGGACAATCAAAGCTATACTTCCTGTCACAGCAAGGTACCAGACCTGCAGATGGACCCTGTCAGACTTTGAAAGGCCAGAGCATCACTGTAACCACAGCAGAAATGCTTGCTTCCAAGGAAAACAAACAAAAAAAAAAGGAAAAAAGAAAAAAGGAAGAAAGGACAAACAAAAAAAAAGGAAAAAAAGAAAAGATGATGACAGGAAAAAAATGTTTTTAAAAACTCAATTTAAATGCATGGCCGGTGCTGCTTAGTGTTTCCCTGGGCTTCTAATTCCTGATCTCTAGCTTGATTTGCTGAATCTTCAGATTTGCCATTTAGATTACAGAAATGCTGAGCAAGCACTGCAACATAAACAGGAGATTCAGGCGTTTCATAGTATTATTATAGAATGCATTCAGAGGAGTCTGGAGGCCTGGCTTTAGGTTTCTCCTATACTTGTTATTGAACAGGAAGTGGTATTGAGAATATAATCACTTTAATTCCAGCTTTCCTCCTCTTGCAATTCTAAGCAAGGACCTAACTCCAGAAGCGTGAGATTCCTCACTAAGTTTCCTCAGCAAAATCAGGAAAGAATGGCTCTAAGAAGTTACCATAAATATGAATGGCAATCTGGGGTTAGTATTACTCGGCTGTTGTCTCTGTTTGGCCTCTGCTAAATAACCTCCAGTCTTGGTCATCCAGAAAGACTTCTCACCACTGGGGTACAGACATTTCCGCAGCTCTCTTTCAAAGCTATTGGGGTTGGGCTTGCATTTGCCCCGTGGCTTTGGACATTTTGCACGGTTTCTGGGAGCGATTGCTGAATTTACCTGTTTGAGTGATTTTTCTGTGGAGCAACAATTTAACAATCCCTTTAAAAACCTCCTTGCTTCTGACGCTTTTGTGTCCATTTGGGCTGGCAGGCTGTTAAAGAAGAAGAGTTACTGATCTCAGAAGAAATTTTATCCTGCTAACTGTGCTTCTCCTGTTACCTTTGCCTCTCCAGCAGTGATTACAGCCCAAATGGGTAGTTTGTCACCTTTATACAGTTCACGTGCAAATTGTTCTTTGGGGAGAAAGCAAAGCAAGAGGAAATATAAAGAAGACCCAATCTCAGATCAATCATACTCATTTAGAAGGCATTTGAGGTATGAGCCACAAACATCTCTGTATGATGGGTTTCATGCTGATCTGGTTCCTCGTGTCAGAGCAAATGGCAAACCTGCTGTGCTGGCTGCAGCTCACGGTTTCAAGGACAAGCATGGGAGAGCTGTACAGGTTTGCCACAAACACCTTCCCTGGGTCAGGGGGAGGCAAGCAAGGCTTTTGCAGACAGTGCCTCTGGGTGCAGTGTAAAGAACAGCACATCAAAGGGAAGAACACTGAAATTCTCTGTTAGACTGGGTTTTTTCCTCTCAATGAAGGATATTTATGAAAGAATTCTTGTTTTCATCCCTGCCTTTCTTCTGCAAACCGAATGTCTGTACTGACACATCTCCAGTCAAGGACTTGCTTTGTTTCTAGAGCAGAATTTGCTTAGAGACTTCTTCAGTTCTTTTCTGTTTAGCTGAGATAGTACAAGCTATTCTAAGAGATCAATTGAAATGAAGTTTGAAAAAGAAAATCTCAGCATCCTGGAATGAGGTTTGGTAGACTATGGAACAGGCTCCTGGGGATGTGGTGGAAATGACTTCGCTTGCAACATATAGAACTGCTGAAACAAAACACTACAAATTACAGAGTAAAGAGCAAATGAGATTTTTCAGGGACTGAGCTGGGATTTAGTAGACACTATAGGTCACTGCAGGCAGCTTTCATTTCTTTCCCATTTACCTCTACCTTGGTGTAAACAAGGAAGGAACAGCTTTTATTAACATCACTCCCCCCCTGCCAAAGAAACCAACCCAAACCCATACAACAAAACTAAACCAAACAACAGCAAAACCACACACACACAAATTCCCAAACCAAAACCCAGCCACTACCCCCCCTTTCCGAAAATCACTTCTTGTAGGGAATACATTCTCCAGTGGTTTCAGTGAAACTACAGCTCACTGTGTTTCTGCAATGTGCTCAAAGGCACTATACACTACCTTTGTTGTGGTTTAAGCCATATTTGCTTTAAATAAGTATCCTCTTTGAAATGGGTATTCCCTGGATTTTAAGTAACGTGTATCAGATGTTTTCTAACATTTACACCTTGTTTCGCATTTCTGTGATTTCCCAAGGTTGTGTGAATGCACAGATTCTTTTTCTGAGCTGGGAAGAGTTACATCCTTGTCTGACCTCCCTACTGCTTCCCACTGTTCCTCCTTACAGAAACTAAAGTTTTCACAAGAAAAACCCCATACTGCAAGTTGAGGCAATCCCACAACACATACCATAGCATCTGCCCATCAGATTCAACTGTGAGGATGCTATTTCCTTCCATCTCTTACTATAAATCCCAGTGAAATAAGAGCTATGAAATATTCCTGTCCCATATACTTGAAGGAAGTCACTTTTATGCTACCTGAAGTGTGGAAGTACTGTTAGATACCAGGAATGGGCAGACTTCAAGTGTTTCTCTCATTTGCCTGAGTAAAAAACTATGCATATTTGAAGGTCAAACCAGAGTAAAATTCTATGTAAATGCAGGTGGCTGTGTCTGGAAGTTGCGGTATTCCTCTGGCTCTCATCTGCATTGTTTGATGTATAGGAGAGAAAAGACACAATGTGTCTTGGGAGGACATGGGGCCAAATCCTTCCTTGTCATTTTTGCTACATCACAAGTATGCTGCAGTCCAGCAAGCACTGTGGGACTGACATGATAGGATTGTCTAGCATCCAGCCCTGCAAAACCAGAAGCGCTGGGTGAATAGGAACATACATTCAAGCCTATACAGAGCTTATGGCTTTAACACAGTGAACTAAACCACCATTTTTCAAGTGCAGGTGACAATGGCTAGCCTCATAGAAAGATTTATACCTCATTTCATAGCTGGTTTCAGATTGCGCTTGTCTTTAATCTTGGGCAGAAGGGTGTCAGAGCCTCCAGAGAAATGGAATAAAGAAAGAAAGAGGCAGAACAGATATTTAGGTACTTAGCTCTGGGCATGTAAAGATGACCAAAATGGAACAGCTGGGATGCCTGGATTTATTCTTTCAAGTGATGGCTGAACGGGAGATCTCTCTGCCTTTCCCTGTTGTTCCAAATTCAAGAGCATATCATTGCATGCAGTTATTTCTGGGATAATCGGTGACTGTCATGAATATCTGTAATGAACTTACAGATCCCCTGGATGAATTCAAGCAGCCTGGGATCAGACCCAAAAGTGAATCCTATCTTTTAATAAGTGATCCCCTGTACATCTGGAACTGACGAATCTGAACAAGCAGTAGGTCAAGAATTCCCCATCCCCTATCTATGGATAATTCTAAAGATTTAGATCACTCCTTTTAAGCCTGAACTCTATATTCAGTTTGATTTCAAGCTCCCTACTGTATCTGCTTTTCCTCTGGGCTTTTGTTTTTATTTTCATTCGATTTCAACAGATGTTATTTGCTGCTATTTCCCTCTGCTTTGGAGAGGATTTATCATTGAGATATATTTTCGTTTTAGTGCACAAATACATTAAATCCAAGCATGAAGCCTGACCAAAACAGCTGGAAAGTGACACCGAAATTAAGGCTATAGAGCTGCTCCTCTAATCTGCTGAGCAGTTTATATAAATGGGGTTTAAATAAAATGAGTCTGCAAACAGAAAAGCTTAAAGGATATTAAATCCTGGCTCTGTAAGTGATGGCCAAGCTAGCAGGAACCACCTCATAGTGTGCAATCTTTTTCTTTCGTGCAACAAGGTTATCTGGCCTCGTGAGTTTCTTAGGGTAAACTTAATGAAAGCCAATGAAGAGAGAATGCAAAAGGGGAAAGCTGGTGTTTTGACTTCAGAAATTAAACATTTTAAGCCATGTCTTTCTGTGGGCTACAGGGATGTCTCCCTAGTCTGAGTGGGAAACTTAGAGGGAGAAAGCTGGACTTCACATTTCATTTTCCTATATTTGTACACGTGTACACACACCCCCATAGGCAGTAGGGACAATGAGTGCACATTTCCCTTTTCCTGGGAGGCAAGCGCTCACTGAATCACCAACGCTTCCCCACAGACAGAACATGCTACACACATTGTCAAAACATCTTGACAGTGTTCCTAACATTCCTACACAATTATATAAACGATACAATTTAATATAAACTAGACAATTCCTAACTCCAATTAAAGGGTTTACTAAATACCAGTATCTGTTTCCACAGTTCTAGCATGCAGCAAAAATCTTTACGTGATCTACATTACACACTTATGCAACGGGCTGGAGACTGGATGCTGTTTCTTGCCCTGGTGGAAAAGCTCCGTGCCCCAGGTCTGCTGTTCCAAACGCCAGACCTCAGATACATCACTGAATGGGAGGGCTGTTGTAAAGAGAAGCTTGCTATTCTATTTGAATTCTGTTTAGCCTGCTAAAACATCTCCCATCAGTTTGTATCACTGAGCTGCTGCTGAGCTACAGGCCTGAGTCCAATCTCAGACTGATGAAATGCATCCGACATGACATTTGACTCAGTCTGCTCATAAATAATAATACTACTACTTTACATTTATATAACCCTTTTCAGCAAGAGCTCTCCCAAAAGGCCTTTTTGACCTCCAATTTATCTGTTGTGACTCTCACTGAATTAGAGGCAAGCATAATGTTCTCTTCTCCACCACCACCCACAACATGGCAATAGCTGTGACACAAATTATCTTTACAATGAGATTCCAGTCATCTTAGCTATGTGATACTCAATAATCCATCCCAAGCAGAGATCACCTGTAACTTAATCATTGTTAGCATCTCAGCCACTCAGACAGCTGTCAGCTATGTATAAAACTACCTGCCCAGTAAGTACTACCCCCTGTCTTCCAAATCTGCCATTTCCAACTGTCATATAATTATACACACCTTAGCTTGACAATATTGACTTCAGAAAAACAATACTTTTAAGTGCAGGATTTTAAAATTCACTATTAACTGGAAACAGAAGCGGAAAAAAAGAGGTTCCTGGACTTAGTCTGGATTGATGATGCTGGCACCTCAACCCTAATCAAGGAAATACCAAAATACAGACATTTACCACTGTGATGCTGTCACATTGAAAAGGTTGTGTAGGTCATATCAAAACAGGGCTTTGTTCTGCTTGTAGTCAGGATTTTATTCTACTTTGGCTTGTGAGGCTAGATTGTCAAAGGCATCTAGGCACCGAACAATGCAGATAGGGATTTTCAGATTCATGTGCTGTGCCTATTGCAGCTATTGAAGCCTAAATCCCATGAATAAAATTGCCTTTGATAGATTGTGAAGACTGGCTTTAACAATCTGCCAACACACAGCACCTATCTACAGACCTGTCTAAGAAACTCATTGTGAGACATTTTTTCCCTGTTCCTGCTGAAAGCAGAGATATAATTCCAGAGGAACAGAATTTATCCAATGTGGCATTTATAGCTCTATGTAAAACTTCCTCATTTGTTTAATACAGAAAGGATAATGTCTTCTAAGCAACCTTCAATTACTTAGCTTATTTTAAAATATCATTATGGCTAACAGACTATGCCATAGACAGCTGGTGACGACTTTACCAGAATATGCAGAATACACCGTAATAGAATGTACCAACTCCAGCGCTTATAGTTCTTAGCTTGTGTATGAGAGATCCCACCATAAATCCCTGTTCTGAACCAGGAAGAACAAGGACAGGAACCCTGCGGTGAAAGCTCAGGGATTTTAGCTATTTTGGTATGGTTTTATAGCTTTTTTTTTAAAGATCTCTGGGTTTATTGTAACATTTTAAAGACGCTTCTTGTTAATCAAGCTTATCTCTGTTCCCAAGATTATGCCCATAAAGCCATTATATAGCACCTTGCTCGTGCAAAGAGGCCAATGTGATCAGCAATTACCAAAAGTAAACAGGATGTTGATCTTATCGTGCATTACAGATTGAATCAATACTGCAACAGAACCTGAGAAAAAGCCTAATGAAGCACTGATTTTCTCTGCACACCCTGGCCTGTTCTGTCCTTTTTTGTTTTCTCACCTGCTTGTACCCTGTCCCCACATCCAAACCTGCAACACTCCCCCCATTTTTGTTTGGCATCCACCTATCACCACTTGAAAAGACAGATGTGTATTTGCTATAGAGACAGCAGTTTGCAAATCTGCCTTTAGACTAAGGTTCCAGGACAGCTCTCCCACAGTGTTTCAGCTCTAACAGCAGACATCCCATAAACTCTTACAGTTAAATATGCACTCTGTGCCAGCTTTACAGTTTGGCATCTTATAGTGAACTGAAAGCAAAAGGTTAAGTCAATGGTTCTGATCTTGTAACCTAAGCCTGTGCGGCTTATTCCTACTTTCCTTCAGATGAAGTAATCACATAAAAATAAAGCACTTTAATAAAACCAGTAAGTGTTCAGACCTCCATTCAAGACAGAAGGAATTTTGATAGTTCTGATTTTATGGACTGTAGAGTAGGGTAGCAAAACTATGTTGATTTTCTTACAGGGGATAGAAATAAAGTGAAATGAAAGCAGATGGATCTGCCCCAGCAGTGAACCATTGGATACAATACTTTGCTTCAGTGAGTATCCAAATTATTTTCAGGTAGTTTGGCACACAGGTAATTTATGTGCTTCGTTCTCTGCCTGCTATTTAGAAGCGGTTTCTCAAGTAGGGATTGTTCTCTGAACTATTCACCTTTGCATGCACTATTTCACTCTTAACTCTTCTAATATTCTTCTTAAGGTTAACTTCGTGAATTCAATATACTCTGCTTGTGGCTGGGGTCAAACTTAAAACTGAAAGGGTGCTCTTAGGTGACTGCTCGCTTGATGACTGCATGTATCATGCACCAGAGGCAGTCCCAGCCGTGATACATTTGCTTTCAGTGACCAGAAGAAGCTATTAGGGCACAGTGTGCCTGCAAAGGGCAACTTTACCAAGTACTTTTTTTTAACCAAATACAACAATTCTTCCTTAAGAGACCTGAAATACAAAAACCTGACTCCTAAATGTAGCATATTTAATATTCTGCAGTGTAAAACAGGAGACTGAGGCTCACGTTATTGTTTCAGATAAGCTCTATCAGAAGACCCAGTGTTAAAAATGCAACCAGGGTATCCCAAGATTCCTGATCAGCAAACCAAAATGTTAATTTGATTGTGAAATATCAGACACTCAGTTCATATCAAAGTGAGCTGAAGATGATGGGTATTAAGGAGCAAGTGGGTCACAATGAGGAGGCAATAGTCTCCTAGAGGTCCCCTTGTCCCCACTGCAGTATGGAGTTGGGCTCAACACGGCACTGCCCCTCTAGTCTTGGCCTCAGCAGCCCCCCTCACTTCCTAACACACAGAGCAGTCTGAACACCCCCATCATCCCCGTATCAGTAGAGCACTGCTGTTAACTCCAGTAGAGGAGGTAATCTTGAAGGGCTTGGGAGCTACATGTGGTACAACACATGGCTATACAAGAAACGCACATGGAGTCTGAGGATACTCAGACTCCCAGACTATAAGCAGCTCTGAATTCTACAAAGTGTCCTGCTTTTGTAGTCCTCATTGAAACATCCACAAATCTGACAGTATTTTTATCCTTACTGGTACTAGTACTTCCCTTCACTTGGTGGGGGACTCTAGGTTAGAGGAGTGATACTATTCTTATTAACAGATACAAAAACCTCACACAAGAATCAGCTGGAAAACCAAAGACTATCCACGATGGACTTTGGTACCTGGGAATCATAATGCTGAGCTAAGTATCCAGGCCCCAAACAGTCCCAATGTGTATAACAGCAGCATTCTTATAAAGCATTTCTAAGTAATACCACCACAGCCATCTGAGTCAACCTACAAATACACCCAAACTTACGCCTTTGGAGATTCCTAAATCTTTCAGAATCACCTGAAAGGCTACAGAGCTGACACGAGCAGATTTACAGGAGAGGATAAATCTTGGCAAAACACCGCATCGTAGTTCAATTATCCTGCTTCAGGGAAATCTAATTTAATTGTTGGAATGCAATCACTTCCGATAAGGTCTGATACTAACATCATTATCTGCCTGTAAATGTATCTTCACCACATGTTCTTTCTAAGGCAACTGAATAAAACTGATAGGCACCATTTCAAATAGCAAACAATTTGTTGTTACTATAACTTGTAAAGCATCTAGTTAGAGGCCAGTAATTAATTTTATTATGAAAAATAGATTGTAGCTTCCTCTGAAATAAAGAATAATAAAAACCCCCTAGTATTTGTTATTGCAGTTGTTTGTTTCCTATGCAATTCTCCTGGTACAGTACTTCATTCCTGTCTGGCTCACTTCCTACAGACTACTCTGCTGTGCCATTTCCTGAGGGGTGAGATGAAGTCCAGCATCTCACCTCATGGGTGCTGGAATAAACTGTTGCAGAATTTGATATTTAAGGATGTTGGAAAATTGCTTTCCCATGTTTCCCTAATGTTTGAACAGTTCCAATAAATGCAGCTGAACACATTTCTTCACTGGTCTGGTTGTGCAAAGACACCTTAAGGATAAACAATTTATTAGCTCCTTAAGTCCTTTTACACAGGATTGTGACATTAGCTATGACTAAAACTCACGCAGACACTAGCTCATGAGGTCATGAGCATGTCAAATGAGGCAGGGAGGGCACTAGTTAGAGCAGGGTCACAGAGCCATAGCCCTGGCTAACTGCACAAATACTTGGGGATCTGCAGCCACAACACACCCTGTATTGGTAGCAGCTACACTCTTCTTGATACATTCAAAACCTGGGTCCATGTTAAGAAGCTGCAAGCATGCTTCTAGGAAGTAGGCTTTGTACAAGAAAGAAGCCCTCCTGACTCTGATCTCTTTCCATATCCTTCTGATGACAAGAATATTAGCAATACAAACCTATTAATACAGCAGAATTTCTCCAGCTTATGACCTGTATCTCAGAAGCTTTACTTTGTAGTTCTCATCATGCAGTTTATCAGCTCCATCCTCAGAGCCTGAGGCACCTTACTGTCATGGTTAGGCAGAACGCTGGTCGAGATTCCAGGTTCCCCACTATTGCAGGGACACTTAACATGATTCATTTGGATCACTTCTCATTTCAAACCGGGCATCAGAAACAGCATTTTACATTGCCTTTGCTGAAGGCAAGGTGTTAGGCTAAATGACTATTCAGTTAGACATAGGAAGGCCATCCTTGTATTCCAATATGTTTTAATGTTCTCTGATATTTGAGATATAAGTACTTAGAGGTTCTGAGTTGCAGCATGGTGACATTTGGAGAGTACAAGAGCAAGGAGCACAATGCAAACCTGCTGCTGATGCTGAAGTTAGTTCCACTGTACAATTCATTGACGAATTCCATCAGAAGTAATTTGTATTTATGAAACCGCATAATAGACCCAAGTGGCTTTTTTAGATGTTAAGCCTATCCAGTGTAATCACACTGTGGTGAATGCATCTATTGTTAGCATTAGCACGGAGAATTTTAAACTCAAATAGATTTTTGTAACCTAGGGAAATTTACATATGTAAATTCCAGCAGCAGAAATCCCCAGCCTCCCGGTAGTGAAGGTTTCTTGGTTTGTCTGGTTCAAACCTGAAAATAATTCCTCTTTTGTGGGGCACGGTTCGCAAGATGTGCTATTTTGAAAACAGTCCTTGAAGCTTCCTAAGCCTGAAAAATTTGCAAATAGATGAGAACCAAACCTTAGCAAAAGAGATAAGGTAATCAAGTATGTACTTTTTAACTAATTGTACATGTAATGCCTAAAGATCTTGTGAAATAACTTCTGTTATGCTGGGTATTAATATAAATTAGCTCAGCTGTGAACATGGTCTCTCTTTTCTTAAGAGCTGAATAGATTTGCTGTGACATTACTGTACAAACCTCTGGAGATGCTCTGTGGATAATGATGAATATTGAATTAATTTCCATAGCATTAAACTACACTGAAACATTTGACTTCTAGTTGTATCACCTGTTTTGTTCCCATAACCGCATCAAGCACTTCATACACAAGTCCCGTATCTCCAGTCTGAATGTCAGAGCGCAGACCATAGCCACCCTTCTCCCAAACAGCCACTGGCCTATCAGAAGTGAAGCAAATGAAAATCTGTGATTTTTTTAATAAACCCAAGTCAATCTTTGTGAATGTGACCCCTGGTCTTTGTCCTCAAAGCAAGAATGGGCTGTTTGGAGTGGAAGAAAGCAAGCCCAGACTGGTGGATTTCCACATTGCCAGTTACAATGCACACTGATGGCTGTTCGAAAGCTAACATCTTCCAACCCTTTTCTACAGAGTTATTCTCTGCACAGTTTAAGGAAAAGCCTGTGCTATCTTGGATACTACTGTGTAGGAGCACCTGACACTCCTGACTACAATACCTTCTTGTAATCACAAGAAAATTTCATTTGTCTCCCAGAGGGCTTCCTGATCAGAGCCATCAGCATCATTTGATCTGACAGCAGACAAGAACTCTGCTCAGAACAAGGTATTTCACCTATGGACAGCTGTACCTGAGCAACAAATACATGAGCACTTTTATACGCTCTAGGGGGATAGCTGCATGCAGAGAACTATGGTTGGCAAGATACTGGTACACAAATACAGAAGGCGATTAAAGGAGGACTCTCACCTTGTACTTCTGTGGGGAATTACAAGTGCTGGATGACTATTTAAAATGTAGTCTAATTCTTATTTGACTGTGACTGTAACTGTGTCAAGCCATCCCCAACACGGTCAACAGTGAGAACAGTAAACTGTTTGATCTTGTGTCAGTGCCAGCACAAGCTTGCATTTCTG
Source organism: Agapornis roseicollis (assembly GCA_002631895.1). Classification (NCBI taxonomy): domain Eukaryota; kingdom Metazoa; phylum Chordata; class Aves; order Psittaciformes; family Psittacidae; genus Agapornis; species Agapornis roseicollis. The sequence goes on along the minus strand of NDXB01015346.1, from coordinate 213,641 downwards.
AGGTTTTCCAGCAGAACTTACCTATTCAGGCTACAAAATCTTTATGGCAGCTGCAGGCTGCAATATTATCACACTGCTTTGGTAATCGGTGGAGCATAAAACCCAGGTATTCCATGTGGTTCGTAGGATCGCTTTTCAAAATGGAAACCCTCTAATTTATGTCAGAAAGTTGTGCTTCATAATCTAAGAGTTCACAAAATTCTAAGTACACACTGACAAGAAGCAGCTCAGACTGCTGTTTGCTTTCAGCTTAGTTTGATCAAGCTCAGCTTCTGCACGTAAGTACGTGTGTGCTTTTATCTGCCTCTCTCATCCAACTAAATAACTTTTAAGCCAATTTCAGCAACATCGGACAGGGAATAAAGGTCTTTGAAGTCGGTCCCACCATTCTGGATGTTAAATCTTCCACAGAATGACTGGAAACAGGTAGCTAGGTAGAGATGAAAGGCCACACATTGCCCGCACTGAGTATGTTTAGTGTGACCTCAATTCATACTAAGCCTCAGGAAATTTACAGAGGATAGAGAAATGCTGCGAGTCCCAACATGAGAAAAGCTTCCATCTGTACTTGAATCTTTATTAACAGTGACATGAGGAATCCTATCACAGGACTCCAAGGCACTAGGAACAAGGCCTTATTACTGCCACTGCCCATCAACCCACTTTTGCAGTTGTGTTCAGGTGCGTTAGCAACCTGCATGAGTAACAAAACCAACCCAGAGGAGAGCCCATTCCCTCTTATATAAAACCACTAGCTTTTGGATTGGTATCTCAATAAGAGTCTAGTTACAGTCTGATCTCATCACATCATCACCTATTATGGTACAAACAGTGTTTTGCTCCTGAATCCACACTCTGGAAGCTAACAAAGCACGTAGGACATCACATCTCATACAAGGAGGCTGAAAACCATGTAGATGCTGGTATTCATGTTCATGCATTGCACTGTCTAGTGACTAAATCATCCTGCTCTGCGCTTAGTATGACTCTATGGAGAATAGCTAAATTGAACTTACTAGCTTTTTCTTTTTATGTTCTTTTTTCTCTCTTCAGTTTCTTTTATTACAGAGACAGCAAAGGAAGGTTTAAACCCCAGCACACATTAAAGTTATTCAAACTCATGCCCAGCTGCCAGTAGCACCAGCTATTTCAGGAGCTACAATACAGACATATGACACTTTCTTCTAGGAACGCCCTCTACACTGAGAGATAGAGGAAGACATGAATAACGTATTACCTCTGAGAAACCTAGGTATTTCAAGTCTTTAGGCTATTTCTTGTTCTCACAGAAACAGAAGACAAAAGGGCCCTGATTTTTTTAACAAGTACAGGTTTTGATATCTTTTTTTCCCCCCTGTAGTTTCTAATCTTCCTGGTTCGTTAACCAAAATGTAGCTCAAAATACAGCTTGTATAAAACATCAGACATATGGTGTTCACAGAGAGGGGAGTGGCTGCAGAGATGCCTGTGGGGGCTGTTGGATGCAGGAAGAGGGAAAATAAAAGGATTTCAGTGGAGCATTTTACTGGGTTTCATCCTCAAATTCAGCCCTGCTGGCTCCAACAGGAATTTCTAGCTGTGCTGGGTGGACCCTGGCTGGGTGCCAGGTACCAAAGCTGCTCTATCACTCCCCTGTTCAGCTGGGCAGGGGAGAGAAAATACAATGAAAGGCTCATGGGCTGAGATAAGGACAGGGGGAGATGGCTCAGCAATTACCATCATGGGGAAAACAGGCTCGACTTGGAGAAAATGAGTGTAATTTATTACCAATCAAACCAGAGTAGGGCAATGAGAAATAAAACTACTTGTAAAAACACTTCCTCCCAGCTCCTCTCTTCTTCCCAGGCTTAACTTTACTCCCATGTGGCACAGGGGAACAGGGAATGGGGGTTGTGCTCCTTCCTCTGCAGGAGAAGGACTCCCCTCGCTCTTCCTTTGCTGCAGCGTGGGCTCCCTCGCACCCACCACAAACTTCTCCACCATGAGCCCTTCCCCAAGAACTGCTCCAGTGTGGGTCCCCGTGGGGTCACCAGTCCTGTAGCAAACCTGCTCCAACGTGGGCTCCTCTCTCCACAGGGCCACAGGTCCTGCCAGGAGCTGCTCCACTGGAGACTTCCCACAGGGTCACAACCTCTTTCAGATATCCCCCTTCTCCAGCATGGGGTGCTCCATCGGCTGCATGTGAGGATCTCCTCCTCTATGGATCTACACAGGCTGCAGGAGCACATACTAACTCACCATAGGCTGCAGGGGAATCTCTGCTCCAGAGCCTGGAGCACATCCTCCCCTCCTTCACTGATCATGGTGCCTGCAGGGCTGTTTGTCTCACACATTCTCACTCCTCTTCCCAGCTGCTGTTGAAAGGGGCTTTTTCCTACCCCCCTTTTAAATATGTTATCCCACGGGTTCTACCACTGCCACTGATGGGCTCAGCCTTGGCCAGAGGCAGGTCCATCTTGGACCCCACTGGCTCTATCAAACACAGGTGAAGCTTACAGCAGCTTCTCAGATAAGCCACTGTGTAGCGTGCCCTGCTACCAAAGCCTCGCCACCCAAACTTGATATACTAGCAGTACTGCTTCATTTAATGTACTCTTGCAGCTTACAGTCCCCTCCTTATCATAATACTTTCTCCTCACTACAGATTTTTCTCCAAGGCTAATACCTTTTGAACACTTATTTCTTACTTCAGCTGTCTGGATGGAGCAAGGGTAACATGCACAGACTCAGTTTCCTATAGGAAGAATAACTTATCCTTCCATTCCTCAAATTCCACATGCTTCCTTTCATACATATTGATCACACCAACAGGGTGAGGATAAAGTAGGCATCGAGGGTAACATTTGGAAACTGGCAATTAACACAGAATTTGCCATGCAGGACAAAGTAATGTGTCATAATGGATCACCTACAACTATTGAAAACTTGCTTATACACTGAAAGAGCAATAAGAAAAAGTGTGATTAATATTAATGCTTCTGTTCTGCACATTGGGAAAGAAGGACTCAGAATTCTTAATTCTGAAAGATACCACCAAAAAGTTTGGAAGTGAAAACACTAGTTAAGGGTTGAACTGCTGCTCTCTGCGTAACAAATGACCAAGACACATCTGCAGCTGATGTGATATAGAACAAAGTAAAGAATCTACTCCAGTTTCTCCATAGGACTTACCATGTTTCGGGGAGGGTGAACAGAAGGTTCTTCAGGAAAGGGTGTCCTGAGTACACATCCAACCTAAAAAAAGCCAGCAGAACAATACCATTATTAATTTTGCACATCTTTTTCTATACACACTAACTAAAAACTCTGGAAAACCTGAAAGACTGCATTACAACATTCAAACTCCCCTTTCTTCTAATAAGTTTTCTTATTAAACAAATACATAGCAAAACCAGAGCAGTCTCGACTGAAGTATAAAACTAGCTGTGACTGTGCTCTCCTTTACTGTTTGCCAAGCAAAACTACTGAAGCTGTACCCAGAAGCAGAAATGCTACCATCCCCTTGTTGGATGTGACCAGAACCAGTTTGAGTCTATGGCAGAAACATAAGAGCAAGTAAGTTACCTGATTGCAACGGTACACAAAGACAAAGCTAGAAAGGAGCAACAGGGGCTTAAGTTCATCACTAAATAAAAGGAGCTAACTCTTTTGGATTCTCACATTCTCATCTCCATCAATTTAGGCTTTAGACTACATCACCTCTTCCAATGTTTTTAAATGAGCTTGCGGAAAAGCATATTAAAGATGAGCTTCTTCTCAAGTCACCACTATTGTCCACGCTATGGTTTGTTTAGGAAATGTAATCAGGCTTTGTTCACAACACACAGGAACAAATATGCCGTCTCTGCAGTGCTGAGATGAGAACGCTGTTGTGTGTAAAATACAAAGAAGGAAGACTTGCACATCAAATTGCAGCTAGATAAGGAACTTTATGTGATGAGAAGAAGGAAAGAATTTGGTGGATCATTGGATTTTAATGCCGCTACTTGTATGGAAAATGGCACAGGGGCCTTTCATAACCATGAACATTCAATGCTCATCTGAGCAATCACACCTCTCACAGCATGCTTGTTCCCTGACATTTATGCTGCAAGCGCTCTCTCAGCAGCCCCCTCATTACAAATCTCTAATGCCACTTCTGGTGTCATTTCATTTTCCTGTGAAGGTCTTCTACTCACTATCTTTGCACACTGTTTTGCTCACAGTTTCTGATGAAATCACAGCCAAGACAATATCAGACACAGTGCGAATTGGAGAGAGGGAGAGCATTCAGTCCTTGGCAACTTCACTGCACTCTTCCGTCCCACAGAGGAGGGCGTTTCGATAAAGCACATCCTCAGAAAGAAATGCTTTGCCTCAAGTGACTTGAGGCCCTGTACTTTGACAAGTAAAACCTTGTAAGTTGTATCTTGGAATACAAAAGGCTCCAATTCACGTTTCAAGATGCAGTGGATGAAAGCATTCTGTACATGAATACCAATACCTGTTAGTACTTGACCCTTGGAAAGGTTGCTAAATGCTAGTCTCTGAATGGAGCCAGGAGGCTCTAAGCAGTTTCTTGGCAGAGTTGACAGAAAGGACAATGTTCGGCTGTTGGCTACTTTATTTTCCCTTTCCCCCGTTGATACTGTAACTGCGAGTAATGGTTTGGAGAACATTGGACTAATCGAACCAGTGAAAGCATGAGGAGGATGGAAACGGAGCAAACCAATCTGGCAGCAGAAAACAGAACACTCAAAGTGCAAAGGGAAAAATGGATTTCAGGGGAGCACAAGCTCCAACCTATTGTAAGAGCCCTACTGCTGCCTGATGAGGAAAAGGGTTAAATAGCAGATAAGGGGGGGATTCTGCAAAGCTGCTCTGGCTGAAGAATGAATAAACCTTGGCAGAAACAACAGAGATAAACAGCATCCATGAAAGGTGAAACAGCCTCGCTGAGAGGCTCTTACTGTACAGCTGATACCAACAAACCGCCTGGGCAGTGCAGCTTCCCTGCATAAAGACACAGGTTCTCAGTGATGCAGAGAGTGGAGTTGCTGCTCTAACAAACTCAGCGCATTGCTTGCATTGCCTGGTAAAATCCATAAGAAAACTTACCTTCTGACTCCTAAAGAGGTTTCCATCCTCCCTGGCTCTGCTCCCCTGCATCCCTGACCCCAGCAGGCAATTTTGTCTATCAGTTGTGCTGGCAAGGTGACACACGGGACAAACCTGTTCATTAACCTGGTGTGTCCCCTGACCAAAGCATGTTGGTGATAATCCATGGGTCATGCACGTGTTTGTGCTGGGGCTGGGATCAGTAACTGAGAGTGATGCCACGGAATAGTTTGATGTGACCTAATGAGTCCCTTTGATAGAATCACAGAACCAGCTAGCTTAGAAAAGATTTTTAAGGTCATCAGTTCCAACCTTTACCCCAGGACTGCCAAATCCCCTACTAAAACCTGTCACTGGGGGCATCATCCACACAAGTTATGAATGCTTCCAGGGATGGTGATTCCACCACTGCCCTGGGCAGCCTCTTCCAATACCTGAGCACCTGCTCTGTGAAGAAATTCTTCCTAATATCCAGTCTAAATCTCCCCTGGCACAGCTTCAGGCATCACAAATAACTTTCTGTGTGGAAGCCCAGCAACATTCAGCTTTACCTGTCCTGCAGGAAAAAAGAATCTTGGAAAAAAAAATAAAGGAATATAAAGGAAAAAAAAAAATCAACCAACCCCGACATTCCCTTCTTTCCCTCCTGAACATATTTCTATTCAAGACAGAAATTCACCATGTAGGGCGCACAGACTTTTCCTGGGCTCCACGACAGCCGTCATTATCCCTGCAGGAAAACCGTGAGGCGCCCCCTCCCCGTCCTCAGCCATCCTTATCCTCATCCTCATCCTCCTCTCTACTCCTGCTCCTGCATCCGCGGCCGCCGCCAGAGCCCGGGCGGGTCTGACCAGCGGGGGGAGCTCCGAGCACGCCGCGGCGGCACCGGCGGGAGCCCGGCTGGGGCCGCTCGGGGTTGAGTAGGAACAGGGGGATGTGGGGGAGAACAAGGTCGGTGTCATCCCCTCCCTCAGCTCACTGCGGGTCTGCTGTTCTTTCAACGCAGTTAATGAGCTTCCCGATGGAACTGGCCGGTCAGGCCTGAAACTGGCACAAACGCAGCAAGGGAAACTCGCACATCTACCATCCAAATATTGCAGCATACCTTTAAATAGCAAAGTAATAGCTCAACACAATTTCATTGGCAATTGGAGATCAGAGGCATCCTGGATCGTTTCCAAGTCCTACCCGGCTGCAGAAATGAAACATTAACTGAATTTATCAGCTTGCTATTAAACCTTCAGTTCTGCAACAAACCCTTCTTCTCTCCACCCCCTCCCCAAATCCCACCAAAGAAGTACTTGCGCACACATCCGATGAGGCCTCAGGAACAAGCCTTTCTGTTATCAGTAAGCTTAATTCGTTTGGTTCTATGAGAGAGGTCGAACACACTGCTTACCAGGTGGCACAGACAATTTCCTGTTGTGTCTCTATAAAAACCACGCAGATGCTAGCTAAGTGACTGCATCTTTACCTGTCTGACACCTTTCCCCCCCTCCTTTGCTAAACAGTATTTCCTGTTCCACAGTAATCTGGGTTCTGTCCCTGATCTCATCTCCTCACTCATTTGATACCATATGAGTGCACCATTTTTCTTCCCTGCCTTCTCCCTCAAGGAGGTAGCCGCCTTCCATGCACAGCCTCTCACAACTCACAACGCTGACTCCTGCCTCAGGCTCCTTTCTTGCAATCAAGCCTGCATCTGCATCATTGTCCCCCTTATTCCCCCTCAGCCTTTCTCCTGCTGCCTAACCTTTCCTGATGGGCACAGCTGGTTGCCCTGATTTATTATTCCTTAGCTGTGCTCACACGGGCATATAGGGTCCCACTACAGAGAGGCTAAACTTCAGCTAGGAAGATGACATTTAGCAGAGGCTCCACGCCTCAAAGCTTGGTGCATGCAAGCACATCCTTTTGCTACCACCTGGAGTAGCATCCCTGGCTGGGCTCCGGCCTTGGTGATGCTCTTCTTCACACAACCAGGCACAGCAGGCTCGTGTGCCATTTCTCTGAGACACCTGAAGACAGGAGACACTTCCCTGTTTAAACTAACAGAGGCTAGTTTGTGGATGACTGAGGGACTACATGCTCTTCTTAATTACCCCACTACCCTTTCTTTGCTTCCTTAGACACCTACTATGAAGAGGTCCTCTGATTTTAAGGGGACACTTAAAAGCTCCTGCATGTCTGTGTGAATGCCTCATTAAAATGAAGATGTGAGCTCAGCCCTATTCTTGTTGAACAGATGTACACATGATAGCTGTGCTAATGGGCACTTCTGTTAGCAACCATGGAAAAGTGCCCTGGCTAACCTGGCCTCCTTGTACTTCAGGGGTGCAGCTGCAGCGTTTTCATGTGGCAAATGAAGACACTTCTCAACCACAAAGAAGCATCCATTTAAGGCTCAGGAGACCAGTTTTTGGACTCATTTCTGAGACAATCACTGAAGATCTGTTCAGTATCTTTGCACACCTGAAGAGAGTCCTCGGGAGAACACAAGAACCCCACAGAAACTCCAAAGAAACTCGAAAATGTTCAAAAGACAAGATCTGCAAAGAAGCGTCTGATGAACTGCGGGGTTTTGATCCAAGGAAGAGAAAACTTCCAACTGAGGACAGCCCTTGACAGGCTAAACCTTTCTAAATGCATATTCCAGAGCGGTGACTCAGGCCACCACCACTCATGATTCAGACACAATGTTGATCTCATAAAGGACTCCCCAGTCCTCTACCTTATTCCCAAGCTCCTTTCATTACGTACAGATTAACACAGAGATACTGAGGAGGTAATCCACTGTTTTTCTCCTTGTCCATACTGTTACCCTACTATGCTATCTGCTCTCCCTACTTAGTTTTAAGCCTGTGTCCATCCTGCTGCAGAGAGGAGGAAAATAACCTGTTCTCCATGTTCCTGGTGAAGAAGAACTGATGAAACAGCAATAAAGCAGATTTAGGCTAGACATTCTGCAAAGCTTACTAGTAATTAGGGGTAGGAAAACAACAGTTCACTCAAAAAGACCATGGATTCTCCACCCTCTGCCTTCTTTCAAAGCAGACTACACAAAAATTCGTCAGGATTGAGAGCTCCTTTACTCTGCTTGAGGTTCAGAATGATACCTAGGGAAATTGCAAGGCTCCTATATGCTGTGTCCAGGAAGAGGCAAGGCAAGGAAGACAACGTCTGTGGCGAAAAGGGAAGGAAACTCTGTGTAAATGTCACACTAAAGAGAAGAATTCAATTTACAACACTATTATTCTAGTACTTACCAGGAACATTGAATTTGCTTAAATATATAATGTCTAGCACAGTAATTCCCTCAATCTATTAATGAACTTGCTGAAATACTACTGCTTTCACACCTGTGGCTGAAATTGATTTTCACCTTGACAGATATGGCTGGAGCTCCATAGTAACTTCTCTTTCAGGTTTGCGTGATTCTGTTATAATGTATTTTTAGATAAAAGGTATATTACAGGCAATAATGAATTAGAGGACAAAAATGTCCTCTCTGAGTTAGAAAATCATGGCTCTCTAGCCATAAGACATGAAAAGAAGTAAGAGTTTTTAATTATTACAAACATCAAACAATCCAAACATGCAATAAAAATGAATAAAGATCAGTGTGAGATGAAATTTCATTCTGTAAATTCATATACCACGGGCTATAATTTCTATACTGCGAGATTTGTCCTTTTTCAAGCACAAAATGTAACTCTGGATTAAGATGTGCTAGAATAATATGAGGGGTATAAAGGAGAAGCAGAAGCTTCTGGTAAATGAGTCTTTATTGAGAAGGAAAGGATTGCTGGCCCTCTGTTTTGCTGCACCATGAGGAATTCAGGCCAACTACATGATCCCATATGAACGTGGAACTAGTTCCTTCTAGATGACTATCTGCACAAGCATATGCGCATGCCTCCGAAGCGCTTGAAGATGGAATACAAATAATGGGAGGTGATTCTAAATTGCTTGGACTGTGAATGAGCCAACTCCTTCCTTCAAAACTTATTTCCTGGAGAGATTCCAGGCTTATTTTCAATCCAAATGGAAATAAAACAACTCTTGCTGTACTTACTCTTCAGAGACTCCTCTTCTGCCTCAAACTGCAGCTATTGGGCATGCGACTTCATTAGAAAAATGAAACACTTTTAGGCCATCTGTGTATTTCTGCATAGCAAGCAGCCTTATGTAATCCTGTTCTGCTGACCTCTCTCCTCCTGCAAGGCTGGCCTGCACAGCCACTGTGTTAGGAGGAAATGGCAAGAGGCCTTTTGGAATACTCACTCCCCTAGCACGGCCATAAATCAGCCTCCCAACTCCTACACTTCTGGGCGCTACATCCGTTGTTGTGTCTGACATAAGGCCATCCCTTGGGTTTTAAAGCATATGTCCTGATCTTGCCCCCTCAGCAGAGCACTTGTGGGAGGGGATGAGAAATTCCAAGATCTGAATTCCTTCGGAAATCAGCGTCATTCAGTGCTGCTGATGTGTCCCCTTGGCTTATCGGCTGAACAGCCCATTGCACGTCATCCGAAACTTTACCACAGTTAGTCATGGAGCTAATCCAGAAAAACTGGGAGAAGGGTAGTGGCTGCATTGTTCAAAGGGCAGCTAAATGGGAACATACGTGCTACTGAGGAACAGCTACAGCTATGTCCTTCAGTCCAAACTACATTGTGAAACAAGGCTGACACAGCCTCAAAACTATTAATTTCCTGTCTCGTTGATAAACTTCAGTACCCTGCTTAAGAACTGCGAGGCTAGAATGATGCTCCCTACACCTTCTTAACCCTCTTCCCATTTTCTAAATGAATCCTTTCCAGAACAATTGAGTTAAAATTTAGACTGCATCAAAATAAAGGTGCTGGTGCATTATAATACTATATTGTTTCTGTTTACCTACCCCTGAAGCTGGTGTACTAAAGGCCTTTCACTTGGTATTTGTTCTGACGATTGAAGACTGACCAGTTTTTGGTATCATATGGGAAAGACATTAGCTCACGGAGATAAAAGCCCTACTCTTACACTGTCAGTTTGAACTACAGTCATGTTTTGGGGGCTATTTCAATGGTACAGCTAGCCAAAAAGGCAGACAGTCCCTTGCTGCTGTCTCTGATGCATTCATTCACTGACATCTACTAGTGCACCACTTTTCATCACTCACGCTAGCACATAAAATGCTCTACAGGAGATGAATATGAACAAAATACTTCCCCTCACACAGAAAGTGTTACAAGACGAGGAGAAGCAGTGTAAGAGGTCCTGGAGAAAGAAGGATGGGGATAATAAACAACCACCCCAATTATCACACAGAGGCTGTAATTTACTCTTGATGCATCTGCAGGCTTACCAGAGAGTGGCATTATGGGAGTTCTGCTTCATACCAAGAGGAAGAGAGACCCAAATCCCCACAGGCTAACTTCAGGATTTCCATTCTGCTGTTCCATGTTGTCAGTAAACCCAAATAAAAGCACTGCAGCCAACCTCCTTCTGTTTTCAGATCCTTCCTGGCACATGTGAATGGGAATAACAATTTTGAAATAAAAGCTGAAGTTCTGACATAGCCATGAAATATTAGAGTCATCAGTCTATAAACCACAGGCTTTATCCATTGCCTTTTAAGATGTAACAGCACAACAAACACAAATTACAGGCTGCTGATCCAGCCTGCATACCAGCTTTTCCCTCTCAGCCCAGGATTTGTTATTTTTACCTAGCAAATTGCAGGCATATCTTCAGGTGTCTAACAGAGAAGGTATTTAAGCACTGTAATAAGTTACATAGGAATGTGGCCATTTCTCCATCACTTGGGGTCTTTAAATCAAATCTGGAAGTCTTTCTCATGATTTGCTGCAACTCCAGTAAAAGAAACATGGATTTTCTAATAGAATTTCTGGAAAAGAGCCTGTATTTTGTAAGAAGTCATGTTAGATGATAATAAAGAGCATTTCTGATCATGAAATCTATTGCTCTTCTTCAGTGGAATTACTCTGGATTGACAGCCTTATAATGAAGGGAGAATTTGATTTTGATTTTGCAAGTAAAATACCACATTATCAACCCCACAGAAGCAGCTGAATTTTAGAGTTCACTCTAAAGCACTGCTATTTCTGATTTTCTGGGCGCCTAACACCAGGCCATTAATAGACAAAGCACTAATGGCATTAGCAAAATCATCTGGCAAAACACAGAAAGTTTGCTAATACATATTATATAAGCCTTCCTCAAAACAAGTTTCTGGACTCTATTTCTAATACCTGCAATCTTTAAGGTAATCATAGGATGGAAGTGCCTGTCTGAGAGATGAGGTAGCTTTCCTTGTATTCTTAGGCAGCTGAAATGAGTAATACCTTAATCCCTTAGCTACTTCGTTTGTAACCGCTCGGTAATTGTGAAATGGTGCATTACTGCTAGAGGATTAATTCAGTTCCTGCATGAGAATTCTCAGCACATACCACATCTGCAGCAGCCCTTCTCAAAAGAAGGTGACTCAGTTTCATCTAACACATTAGGAGTCGGCACCTTCTCTGCTTCTGATTCATTTCTGAGAACATGGAGTACCAAGAGCATTTCCACAGCCCTTGCTGATTCAAACAGTGTCTCTCCTGAAATTACAGGAAAAGGAATGCTCATTGTCAGACCACTGTGTATAATATAGCAGGGATGAATAACATTGCAGGGTCCCAAAAAATGCTAGCAATAAATAGAACTATAGGTTTGCATAAAAAGAGGCAGCTGGTACAGCTTCCAGCCAAACCTCTGTGTGGGAGCAGGTGAAACACTGCTGCTTTCCCAAAGTAGCTGCACCAATACGTATTTTCACCACATTTGTTCTGACCACTGAAAATCCCTGACAAGAAATATGAAATAATAGAAGATTGGACAAGCTGCTGACCCCTTTCTTATTAGTCTGAAGAGAAAGAGATTGGAAAACATTGGAAGAGGACTTGAGAAGTTACTACTTCTTAAGATGCCTAGGCTAACAGTACTGAATTCTGGAAAGATGCAAGGTCATCTAACCAGGCAGAGAACTGAACCAATCAGAATATGGCTTACAAACATGTAATGGAAGAATCATTCAAATCTGCACTAAAACTGAAATGTACAGTGGAAAAATCATGTGTTGCCCATCCACTGTGCAATGTTCCCTGCTTACCGAATCCTCCAGGACTGGTGTATCTGAGCCATGAGTAACATATTACTCCAGCTCTAGACTGTACAACATAAGGAACTACAGATATAGGCAAATTAGCAGAGATCCCTGCTAAAAATTCAATTACACTGTAATATTTTTGCATCTGTCAGAGCTTACATTCCAGGCTTTACAGGAATTAAATCCATAACACTCCCTGCTACAAAGGCAAATTAAGGAATCTCTTTCTCTCTAGCCCCAGCAGAACTCCTGTGCTTGCAGACACCTACACTGAGGGTAAAACAGGATGGGAAAATCCCTTCTGCTACTATTCTGAGCTAGGAATACTCATCGTTTCAGAGGCTGAAGGCCAGCAGCATCCACTTCCCTTTTGCTCCCTGCTCCTCAGTGGAACATAACAATTGGGTAGAAAGCAAAGAAACTAAGGAAAGATTCACAATAAAATAAAAAAAGAAAAATGGAATGGGAGATACTTAGGGCATTTGGGAATAAAAAAATCAGGAAAGAAATGAACAGAGAGGAGGTAAAGGAAGAATACTTTAAAAGCAGGCAGGTGTATTAAAATGGGTTCCTCAAAATCCAGCGTGATCCAAGATCTTCACATTGAAAACTGGCAGCCACTTTGGGACCCTTCCCTGTGCCGTGGCAGTGCCATGGAGGCTTGCCTTTGGAAGCACCTGGCAGGGCACAGGAAGAAGGCTTAGTGCAATATTTGCGATAGCCATCCTTTTGCAACTACAAGGTTGCAGATAATTCACTACACTAACTTCTCGTCTGAGCTTTAGGTTGTACCACTCCAGTTTCTGACTGTGCACCTACCGCTGCTTGACTGGCTCCCTGGAACTCTGAGGCAGCACATATTTAGGAATGATAACATTTTGATGCATTTTGCAACTCAGCACCTCCATCACGGCACGTTCAGTTACAAATGATAGCAGAATCATTGACATTTTTATGATGTCAGCTAATATTGTGGCTTGCAAAAATACTTGATTTCCAAACCAAGCTAATATACTCATCCAATGCCTAAAATAAATTTGCCTATCTTAAAAGTGTGATGCGTAGGTACTTGAGTTTGCTGTGGAATCATCATATTTTATTTGCAGGTGTCACACCACAGGTTAATAACATTTTTTCATCTGAGTAGAGGTATTGGAGATCAGCAAAGCCTGCCAATAATTCAGATGTAATTGATGTGCCTGCTTGCACATCCCCAGGTTTCATACACATCTTGTTTGCTGTTATAATGCGACTCATTGCTCTGCCCATGGTCACTTGTGATTCAATTCTACAAGTTAAACTTAAAGCAACGATATTGCTTAGTTTCTTTGGCATGATAATTGCACAGTAAGCTATAAAACATTGAGGTCTGCCCCATTTCTTTTCACCCCAGCTCTCAACAATACAATCTATATTTATATGATGTTAAAAAAATATTGATAGCAACTTCCTTCATCTGTTGTACAACAAGATACTGAAGTGGCAAACAGACTCATGAGCAATGCAAGGAGTGGATCTGGGGAGACGGGGATTTACATCTCAGCTTGTCCTTATTCTGTCTCCAGGAGTTAGACCATCCATGTTTCTGATCACTCCCTGTACAACAATATTAAGTCTGTTTCTATAAAGGTAAATATAGGGACCATTTATCTTGCTGAGCTTACACACTACCTAACATGGCAGGTATCAGTCATGTTTAGAGCCTCCAAGCATGACTGTGATGCCAATACAGTGAAAGGCAATAGCGTATTCTGTACTGATTCACCCATTAAAACCATTCAAATAGCTTTAACAAGAAGCCTGTTAACAGGGACTAGGACATTATCCCACACTCTGAAGTTCTCCCATATATTATTTTTGCTATGGAATTTGCATCCTGCTTCCTTTGAGATGACGGTGGTGTCTCAAGAATTTCCTTCCCACAGCCCTATAAGGTTCTCTTTCAAAGCACAAGACTCCCCCATACACTTGCTGTCCCTTACGTGAAATGACCTTGAAGTCTCAGCTCAGCTCAAGGAGAGGAGCATTAAAGAAATTCCTCCTTAAGGAGAGTGTTTTGTTTTTACCTGAGCTAATTTCCTTTTTGCTCACATTAGGGCATGTTTAGGGTTGGATTCAGAACCTTTGAAACTCACGGTCTAGCCACTGAACTGCACAGGAGAAAAATCACGGAGGTATTTTGTGGGCTAAGCTTACAAGTGAAGTGGATAAAATCATCACTGAGAACATAAACTTCATGCAAAGCCATAGAGGAACCGTTGAGCACGTTAATATACCCCAGATGAACATGAACTTTACACTTTTGTAGCTATATCCTCACCTCTGAGTTTTGAAGGCTATGTTTTGCTAGGGGCAGCTACACTTCCTGGGAGGAACACAGTCTGCTTTCCATAGGGTGACACTGAACGCTGCGTCCTGGCCTTGGCAGCTGCAAAGCTGGTGGTTGTTGAAGGAACTTGCCACCTGCAATCCTTGCTCCTCACTATGCCAACAAATACCCCACGCCTACCAGCTTTCCAGACAGCAAAAGTGGTGTGAGCCAGAGGATAACAGGTCTGGTCAGAGCCATTCTGCATGTGGTCAGCCAGATCTTCTGGTCAGAAGATGATAAATTGTATCGCAAGGGAAAAATGAAAGATGTCCTCGCAACACTACAGAAATGCTGAATCCTGAATGTGATGATGAGTATCTTCAAATATCTAGCTCAAATATGGAGTCCAAAGTTTCATATCCTCACTGGGAGCTCTTTGTGTCTGGCCCATATATCTGAAAGCACTGAAATCCCTCAGCCTGTAATTAATTATCTCAAGTAGCTTTGATGATATTTACAGAGAGAGAAGCAGTGGAGACTGCCTGCAAGGCTCAACAGTAGCCTCGAAACAGGGCTGTCCTGGTAGGCAGGGATTTCAACAGCACTGCTCCCTGCTCAGCCAGGGTCGTGCTTTGGTTGTTGCTCTGGAAGGTGGGATTTCTCTGGATGGAGTGTTTGGACAGCCGATTAACTACTGTAAATGTGAGGATAAAGCCAGGAAAGATCTGACAAGGAGAATTTGCATCTCCTCAGAGAGGCTGGAGTCAGAGTTACTGCTGCTGACAGGACTGCTTCCAGTTTAGCACATGAAAGTTCCAGGTACTGCGGGTTACAAACAGCAGCTGCAGAGATGTAAAAGCAAGCCTACCAATGGAAGGAGAGTGAAAGCAGATGGAGGGATTGCTTCTGAATAGAAAGAATTGAGAGGAAAAAAAGAAGGAAGTGGGAACAGAGAAAAAAAATGAGGAATTGTCAGAGCAGTACATAAAAAATGTACCACAGAGAAAAGATTCTGTGTTTCCCAAGGTTAACAACATCTGACTCTGCACTTCAGACCAGCTTCACTCACACCATGTATGAGGTTTAGTTCGTGCTTTACGTGCATTCAATTACAGGGGTTATCTGTTCTCCGTAGGGGTTATCAGTAGGGGTTATCCAATTTTTTGGGTTAATTCTTCACTTAGTCATCTACTGATACAGAGCAAATGCCAAATGCTTTAAAGGAAATAGCAAAAGCAGAGATCAGGCTTTATCTGGCGCATTGTGCACTATGATTATTCTCATAGTTGCTGCTGTGGATGTTTTCAAATTGGCTTGTGGCCCAGAGACGAGAGAAAGAAAAAATGCTCTCTTATATCTTTACCACGTTTCTGTCCCTCCCTCACTTAAATGGAGATGTCCTTTCTGACCTAAGGTTACAAAGCAGCAGGTGCTTTCCAAGCTCTCCAAGACTACAAAATGAACGGATGCGACTTTTCAAATGAAAAATTATTATAAAAGCAAAACACTTCTAGGACTTCCCTAAGAAATCACTGCACACTAAGAGTCACAGAGAACCCAACAGGCACAGGAGCACAAACAGCCAAGAGCTTAAAAGGAAAAACCTATGGCAAGGCAATGGGATAATCTGAGCAAACTGATCTGTTTCCCAATAGTCTACAAAAAGAAGGAAATGCTAATTTAGTTTATCTAAGAAATAACTTTATGAAAAATACTCATTTATCTCTTGTTATTGCACTCAATATATATTCAACTCAAGCCCCAGTCCTAGCCATGTTTATCTTAATGATAATGTTTATTTACATCTCTAGATGCTCAATGACTGGATGCTTCTCCCAGTGGCTACAACTACATCACATTCCAGTAACCAGAATATTTTCCCTGCAATGCTTGCAGCCCTATATTGCTTGCTGTTCCTGTATCACTGGGAATTCTGCCAATGATTCCAAGCGGTGCAGAAGGACATCTTCCATTAAAATCTGCATAAATGCTCCACCTCTATTCTCAATGTTCGGTAACTTCATGCAGCTTCCAGCAGAGCTTTCTGTAAACAGTTCTCTAAACTACAGCTTCCAGGGCTTTGTTGAACCAAGCTGAAAGAAAACCCATTCAGCCCAGGAGCAGGACAGGCAGAAGGATGCACAAACTATAGCACTGTTTTCTGTCTGCGTTGTATTATGTACACAAATTTACAGACATACGTACACCAGTTAATCAATCACCTCCAGCCAGAAATGTCAGGGTATCTTAAATGATATTGTACCATGGGACTGTGTTCAGGCAATTCCTTTTCACTCTATTATAACTTTTCATCTTGAGCCAATATTAAATCCCATTTATCACAGTAGGTGTCAGTAGCTATACCATTTTCAGTAGCATCTTCTAGATAAAAACACCCCAATGTCTCACTGCAGCACCATTAGCAGTATTGACTGCTCTATTTTCTTTCAAGAAAAAGCCCCTCACAAATACCTTATTGTGGAAAAGGCATCCTCAGCAGCACTAAACATCTTTTGAGCAACATCTGAAGGAGATGAGATTAAATACTTAGCAAGAGTTATGGACAAGGCTCTATGCCATTTTCATTTAGGGACTTTGATCATTAAGAGGACATGCTTTTCCTTGTCAGTGATGTTTCATTGTCATTTAAGTGAGCTTCTGCCATACAAAGGGAAGGAAAGTTATTAATACTTTGGCTAAAAACCCCTCCACCTATTCTTCACTCCACTCTCAACAACACAGCAACTGGCAGAAGCAGTGAGGTGATCAGAAGATGTATGGAGAGGACAGCTGATTCCTTGTCAGTCATTTATCTTGTTCCCTTTTGAGACTGCATGATGGGACACAGAGTGTTCTATTGGTGCCTAAGGGATTATATCAGATCATCACATAGAAGTAATGAAGGACTGCTATTATTCTCCTCCTGCAACTGTAAGAAACATTAGCAAGTGCCAGGGAGTATAGTTTAGCTGTTAGAGCAAGGGACAAGGGGCAGCTGTTCTTTGCTTTATAGCTGCCTGGGTGATTATCTCAGCTGAGTCACATTAAAGGAGGGAGGAGTGGAATGGTGGGCAGAAGTGGAAATACGAACATCTATTTGTTCTTAATGAAATGGCCTCTTATTCTTCCTATGAGCCTGCTGGTAATGTTAAAGGAAAATAATGACATTTGATACATCATAGGAGAAATTAGCTGAAGATTTTTGCTCTTGGAAGTGGCCGTATACTGCTGTTAGTGTGTCTTCTTGGGTAAATTACTCAGCTCCTGTGTAGCGTATGTGATAGAATATGCCTTTCTAGTCCCTTCCACTGTGCTCATATTAGTCATGAAAAGGTTCTACTGCACTGAAATAACATCTGTATTGCTGCAAGCAGGGAGTGAAAATGCATATGATATATCCTAACTTCAGTGCCCAGGCAGTTGACAAGCAGACCTTTATTTCTGACCTCTGGGACCGTACCTCCCTTAATAGAAAGAAACCAAAACTGGTCACAAATAAACCAGTGACAGAAATGCAGGAGGCAGTGGGAAACTGAAGAAACGTTTTTAGATGTTATGAAGTTGTTATTCCTGTCTTGCAATGCCAAAACTGCAGTTTTGGGACCACAGCTCTTCAGGGGTTTGATGGATTTGTGGCCAAATAGCTCACTCATGCTATTACGGCATTCTGACACCCAGATGAAAACACGAAGCTTGAGCAAATAGAATGTTTCATTTCAGTGCTATAGATGCTTTGCTTATTTTCAAAACTAGTAGGACTGCCTCTTCATAAAAACAGATTCATCCCTCTCTATTTAATGGTTAAAGAAATAGCCTCTCAGGATATCTGCTAATCTCTAAGTCAAAGGAATTCAAACAGGTGTATCACTACAGAGAGTGGGAAAGGACAAAGAAGTCAGAGGGAAGCGACAGGGAGCAGTCCCATCCATACCCATATGGGAGAGTCCTAGAAAGATGTGTAATGGAAGAATAACTGAGGGTTCTTTTGCCAATGATATTGAGTACCACATTGTTCTGTTCAGCAAACCACTACCTTCTGCAACCAGGTACAACGCAACAAGCATTTGCCTCTTAGCAACTATTATGCTTATGTTCATTTTCTAGCGACAATAAAGCGTGTAAATTTAGCTGTGAACATTAGATGGGTCTCACTGGCACCTGACATGAAAAGCAGAGGTCTGCCAGAGCCTCCCCCCCCTACCTTGCCCCTATCTCTGATTTTTGAGTTCTATGTCTCCTGACTTCATGGAAAATTGACTGTAGCGGGTACAAAGAAAATGGCAGAAGATTGGCCTAAGAATACACGCTGTGTTTTCACCCTGTCCGTATGATGACCTGCGC
Organism: Agapornis roseicollis; assembly: GCA_002631895.1. Classification (NCBI taxonomy): domain Eukaryota; kingdom Metazoa; phylum Chordata; class Aves; order Psittaciformes; family Psittacidae; genus Agapornis; species Agapornis roseicollis. Next base: position 194,739 of record NDXB01015346.1, on the reverse strand, counting down.
TCTTTCTGAAGCCTGGTGTTTCCTGACTGCAGTGCGCTCGTATCAGCTCTCGCCAGCAGCTGAGTGACACACACATCTGACACTTGCTTTCTGGACACATTTGTTTTCAGCAAGACAAATTTCCACACCAGGCACCACTGCATCAAGGCACACACTACAGCCAAGGAAAAGCTTTGCTGCGCTTCACAGCTGTCTATTGAAGTGCAACACTGTGAGGTTAGGAATACGTGGCCCCAGTGCTTGTGAAACTCCTGCTGTGCTTAGCTTGAACATCATGCCCACCATCTCTGCCAAGATGAGTCTGCAGGTGAAATGAGCACAGAGACATATGAGGAGCTTGTTGTCTCAGCATCTAGTTAATGAGCCTTAGCTGAGCCTGAGAATTCCTCCTTAGCTCCAGCTTCACCTTATGCCTCTCAAATAGTAAATAATGAAGGACAAGAGAGAGACACACCAGGCGTGCTCCTCCTGTGTTTGTTCTGGGTTTCCTTCCAGGTCCTCCCCTTCCTGTCTTCTCTCATTCTCTCCTCATGCTCTCTGTAAATACGTGACTGGAAAGGTCAAATGTTACCCACTTCCTCAGCTTGTTGGAAGCTGTTTCTTCCCAAAGCTCTAAAAATTCAGCCCCTTCCACTTCTTTATTTTATTGTGAAATGCAGACAGTGCTCAGGAAAGGGAGAAAACACACTGCCTGAATTTAAAAGCATGCTGCTGATATTTCCTGCTCCACGGAAAGGCAATCTCCCTCAGCACGCTGGAAAACATCCAAACTAATACTGTAATTAATAGCTAAAGTAATCACATCCCATGCAACTGCAGCCTGTGACCCCTCATCAGCATGAATGTATTTTCCTTCTGGCACCCACCAAGGGAAAGAAATATTATCTCGCTTGCCCAGGAAGCACAGAGAGGCTGAGCCACTTAACTGCAGCTCTTGAGGACAGCCCTGTGGGTCAGCTGCTGGCACAGCAGGGAGGACCAACCATCCCCTCTTCCTTCTCCAGCCTTTGCATGCACCCAGCCACTGCCGAAGCCCTGCTGTCCCTCACTTGCAGCTTTCTGTGCGGCATACCTGCTCTCCTCTTGCAACAGCAATGCACAGCACCGCAGGGTCCCCCCTCCTCCATAATTCAAAGTAACTGGGACTGCATCCACATGTGCTCCATCCTCAGGGCACCTCATGCCCCCAGGCATAGTAAACGATGGGGTAGCCGCTGATGTTAGAGCCAAGCAGGGAGACTGTGAGCATCCCATAGATAGTGAAGATTGAAAGAAAATTATTTTCCCCTCTAAAATCAGACACCTGCCTATTTCATAGCCTGATCAAGCAAAGGGCATTTTATGCACCAGTGCCACAGCATGAGGCCACTTGTGGAAAACAGCCTCAAACAGGGGCCCTGGAAGACAGGGGAAATTCAGCAACAAAGCAAACTGTTCATTTAGAAACAGCTACAATGCCTGTGAAATTATGCTTGGTCGTTCTTACACATTTCACTTGTCATGTATCACTGAGAAACAGTCGGTCTGAACAAAGTTCATCCAGGTAGGCACAAGCACATGCAGGGCTCAGTTGTGTAAATATAAGCAAACCAAGTCTGACAGCGCTCCCAATTAAGCCGGTGCTTAGTGAGTCCAGGGGTGAGAAGCCAAGCGAACAGAGGAACCAAGGAAACAAGCAGAGAAATAGCTGGTACCCAGCACTATGCTCGGCGCTCCCATTATGCAAAACAAAACACAGTTACATGAGATGCAATTAAATGAGACTCTGCTTTGACCTGCCTTTTGTGAACCTAAATGTGTCAGCTTTATACATGAAAAAATGTGGGGTCTTTTATATAGCTCGCTGACCTTTATACAGGATCTGTTTATGACATGTGTGCACTTTCATATTCTGCCCTGACTTCCCTCCCTCTATCACTGGGAAAAGTTTTGCTCATTTATTCATTTACTTTCATCTAGCTTGGATCTTTCTATTTTCCTTTTCTCAGAAAGAGGTACGCCCCCAAAATAAAGCTAATAAAAAGCATAGCTATGAACCTCTAATGTAAAAGACTCCGTTAAGGCTTTACCTCCATCCAGATTAACAGCTTTGGCTGGAAGTCCCTTTCCCATTTACTCATATCAACAAACTACTTAGAAAAACACATGGCCTGATTTCTATTACAAAGCCCCAACAAACCAAAAAGCACATTCTGGAGTAGCACTAATGATTACATAGAGCAGGGACAGATCTACACTGTTGATGTAATCTGTTCATCTACATCATGATAAATCAACCTGTAGATGTTGGTCTACAGGCTGATATATGTGCATGCGCGGACTGTGGCAAGAGCCTGCACTCCCATAATGAAGTTCAGTTGGATTTACTGCAGGGTTTGCATCTTTCATTCCACAGGGGGAAAAAAAAAAGGACTTTTCTGATGTTTTATGTATTTTATTGTAAGAAGAAACTCTTATTTCTGCATGTGGGCTTGAGCTCATCAATAACACACAGAGGCAGCAATGGAGCAAAAAGCAAACACAAAGCTCTTTGCTATTCTTAACCCCAATTTTCCCTGCATACAGGAAACACAGGATGAATCACTCTTATCCTTGACTAATTTTATGGCAATACAAATTATCTCTGTGTTGCTTCTGACTATATCCTGTGGAAAGATATTGCATATGGAAAGCTACAGATCCAACTTTGTGCTATCCTGATAAAAGTGTGCATCTGATACAAGGACCTGGAATTGCTCCTTCATTTTCTAGTCTGGAGTTCTCCCAGCTCTTCTGTACTGTATCCCCACACAATTAAACTGCTGGGGCATTTTTGAGGTAGGGTAGTTTCCTCCAACAAAGACAGCATTTCAGTCTATGACAACTTCAGATCTGCACTCTGTGAGCCCCTTGAGTTTACTGGAGTTTCAGCTGTGGAGCCTGTTCCTCTGAAGCTGCTTTGTACCCCATCACTTGTGTCAAATGAAGAGGGGTTAATACCATTTGCTTCAAACTTGACATAGACTCATTTGAGAGAGCAGCCCTGAGCAGATATTGTGCCTGCAGTCTCTATCCTGTTTGGAAAACTTCAAATGAATAAAAACATATGAAAGGAGAGGTTTTGAGAAAAACCTGTCAGCAGAGGGACATCTGTAAGAACTTGCTTTTTCTCCTAACGTGCCTCAGGAGAGTTGGTTTAGATCAAGACCTTTGGAAATACAAGGAAACAGTTTCCCACAGGAGAAACTGATATAGAGAAGTACAGCTGCTAGTCCCCTCGCTAGCTCGCAGAAGAAGTTTCAGATACACAGACTTTTTCATATCCCTAATGAGATAAGAAGTCAAAGATGCAAATATGATTGGATGTGCTTTATTTAAAAGCAAAAACTTCCTCTTGGTAGTCTTCTGACCACAGGCTTATGCAGTCATATGCTGGAGCATGTTAACATACAAAAAGCATCTGAGGAAATACAAGCCTGTTTCCTCTATTGATACATATACAAGTGTAAAAGGGTGCCATGCACAGTCTTTGTAAGATACATGCCTCGATTTCTCAGAGCTTAACCATGAACACATATCAAGCCTGGCCTCAGAATGATAAATGATGCCAAGAGGTGAATGTAATTTTACTCCTTACAAATGAAAACCAGTGATTTACAGTGTTATGGTTTGGATATAGAGCCAAGATGTCTCCTATCCATCATCCAGAATAAAACTATCACTTTGAAGTGCCTGGAGATGGACAGGCTCACTGGAAACTCTGGCAGAACTTTTCAAAGCACAGGTGCATCAGATTAGGCACCTAAAACCAGACCTAGCCCTAGATGGGAAGCTAGAAATTGAGGAGCACCCGAAGCCCCAAGACCCTATGGATAAATGACTTGTAATGAAATCACCAAACATTTGGTAGTGAGAAATCAACACTTTTGCCCTTAAGGAGCTGCACTGATCAGGTCCTCAGTTATCCATAAAGGTTTGTATGAAGAAAAAGTGATGTTTATATGAAAACTGCCCGTTGTCTTTTTGTGTTTTGGTCATTCACTTTCCAATATGATTATATACATTTGAAACAGTGCAGGAAGAACACAGTCAGAGAGGCCTTCATAGACTACCTCCAAGTACATAAACTCATAAACAAGCTCCAAATATAGACCAAGTGAACCCAATTCACAACATCTGAAAAGCTTAAGTTCTGATATAGTCTGAAAAACTTACTGACTTCTCCACTTCCTGCTGTGCATCCCTTAATTGGATCCTGCTTATTAGCACTAAATAATGCAAATGACAGGGTAGAGCTGTTAAAAGCTGAGCTTTCTTAAACCGCAAGGCCAGTATTGCGTACTTGGAGCACACAACAAAGTTACCTCAAGAACAGCTAGCCTGACGAGATGCTGAGCTGAGCTTGGGAAGGAAGTTACACTGAGCGGCGTTCTTGCTTAGTGACAAACGCAAGGCAATTCAAGGCAGGTTACCCCTCACCAAAACAGAGATAAGCAATAACTTTCCGGACAACAGTGCTACAAGCTCTGATTCTTTTAAAGCCGCTCCACTTTAAGACAGCTTTCAGGAGAGCCAAAACCAGGGCTTACCAGGCATTTGAGCTTCTATGCTAGTCTAGGATGAGGCTGAAACTTGGGAGTGCAGATTTAACTACACCTCCCTTTCTGCCCCATAAAACACAACAGGCTAGCCATAAATAGATACGCTTTATCTAAATGTGCTGCACAGCTTTGAAGTGTATAACTAAGTTTCATTTTGGGGGTGGGGGTAAGAGGAGTATCAAATATGTTAGCTCACTATCTGCAAATTAAAACAAATGAAAAGAACCCATCATTACCCCCACGCTCCTTCCCCAGAATTGTGAGGTTTAGTATACCAAGATTTAACATCTCAGTTAGAAAAAGGAGCTCAGAAAGATATGGCAGAACATATGGCCCAAAGAAGGTGTTAAACGGCAGAATCTGAAAATGATTTGCAAGATGCTCCATAAATATTCCAACCCCAAACACAAGCTGTTTTTCAGCAGACTCTTGATGGAATTATATGCACACAATAATACGATACATATCTTAGCTCACAAATGGCCTGCTCTGGTGTCACTCTGAATGGTGTGATGCAGAATTAACCTGTGCGTAGGAGGAGCTCAGAATCAGGCAGTTGCTAACCTGGCCAGGCGATGTTGGTGTTTCCACTATACTCAGCAGCAGCGGACAATACTTAGTGATGACAGTGTGACCCTCATAGAGTGCCTTGCATCTATTGGCCCAGAGGATGAGGTGCCAAGAAGTGCAAATCAATGCACTTCATAACCTACATTGCTCCAGCATACAGGACTTCTGGACATATCTCAGCTGAAGCTTGGATGCATGTTTCCAGATGAAGTCAATAGGAGACACTGACGAAAATCGCCCTGGTAGGCTTTTGGTTTAGGGTAGCAAATTACTTGTGTGTAGTTGCATTTTAGTTGACATCAGTTGACTGGAGTTTCTTAGTAGGCATTTTAATAATATAATCACGAGCACTTCACAACAACAGAAAAAGACAAGAATCCATTTACAATCTAAGACTATGCAAGCTCTTACTGGTGAATGCCACCGAGGAGACCAGTTAACATACAAAGTATTGCAGAATGCCAACGAGAAAGAAAACTTAAGGTCCTTTGGGGTACACTGTTAATTCTCACATAAGTTGCCATAAATCTATCTGCTGTCCACACAAATGAGACAAAATCTTACATTTCCATCTACCAATCAAACCAAACCTATTTCCTTTCTTTAAGTGAAGTGAAACCAGAAAGATGTGGCTGAAAGCTTCACAAACCGAAACTGCATCTCAGACCCAGATATTTAAGTTAGTTTACCCGGGTTTGTGATTCAAAAGAACATTTCCCCAGAGAGGTCCCTCATTTGTGTCTGCTTTTGGGTGGTACCCAACACACAGCTCATAAAATACAGCACAGTAGGTAACACACCATTTTACTGTGACTGTTTGTTTCACCTCCAAGGCATCTCTTAAAATCTTAGTCTTTGAGGGACTCATTTACTTTCATCTGCACAAGCCTCCAGCTGGTAGCCCTGCAGTAAAGCCACAACCTTCCAATTTCATGACTCTTACTTCAAATCCTTTTGTGCATTGGAGAGATGCTGACAAAAAAAAGGAGTTGCACAAAGGTGTCTTGACAAGGACTCAGACAACCAAGGCCATGATGTGCCTCTGAACTGCCTCCCCTCCATGTCTCATTAAGCATGAACGCTTTACCTTTGGGGAAAATAATGCAACAGACTGACATCATCCTTTTAGCTGCTATAACCTAGGTTTAAACCACATAACACAGACTTTTATTTTAAAAGGAAAGGATGCCTTTGGAGGCCAGCATTCTTTCTGCATGACTATTCTGCTTAGAAGCAAAGGGCTGCCTTTACTATTATTCACTTACAATATTGCAAAATGCTGTTGGAAGCCCTAGAGAAAAGAAACCAGGTGTGGAGACTGTGAGTAAAATGAACCAACATAGATAGCAAAAGGGGCAAAATGGAGGAAGAGGGGCAACAGAAGGACAAAACTGTACGAAGATGCAGTCAAAAGGTGACCTTCAAGAAACCTGGATGCTGGTGCATAAATACTTCTGTAGAGCGCTCTGTCTGTCAGCAAAGATAACTGCTACAGGAACTGCTGGGGCTGAAAGACAAACCCAGAGCCCACCAGCTCCTCTTTGCACAATGAAAATCATCCATGTGGGTACAGGGGGTTCAACTGGTAGGTTGCATCAGTGCTGTAGACTGAACTGGAGGTACTTTGTCTTGGATCTTAAAGTCCAATCCCTCCCTGTACAAGCATCACAACATAAAAGCCTTCCACAGAACCAGATGGATACTTTGCTTCTGCCACTCCTATTGAAAGCCTGTTTAAGGACTCTGATGGTTAGGTAACTCTCCTTCACTTTTAACAATGTAATTACATGTGATTTATACATGCTGCTTCTCCCCATCTTATGTAGTACTGTATCTACTTAGGGTAATCAATCTCCTCTCATCCTTCATTAGATTAGCCAGGTCAATACTCATAGATTTCCATTCCCTACATTATTCAGGTAGCTGCCACTCGGTCCAGGTTTATTTAATCTAATCCAGCTATTGCAGCACACTGCTCTGTACGCAATATTCTAGATGAGGCCTCAGCCAAGTCGCTCACAGTGAAATTACTATTTCTACACTGTTGACAGTATCTCACCTGAAATTGCATCTGCTTTCACCATTCCCCCCCCTCTCTGGTTGTGCTACATAGTCACCCTGTGATCAAACAGCCTGTTTCTCTCACCTCATGTTGCTTTTTCCCCAGCTGATGGCAATCCTGTTTAGGGCAGAAGGGTTTGTTCGGAATCTGAGTGTGTCTAACCCTACACACCACCCTGGACTGAGTCTCAATCCTCATCTTGTTTCTTTTCTTGTCCTTAAGGTCACACAATTCTCAGAGTCCTACACTGTATCGATGGCCCCTCTCAGGTTGTGTCACCTCTGCAGTCTATTTGCTCCTTCTTCATTTTGTGCCAGCTTTACTTAAGGAAATACTAAACAGGATTGCTTTTGAGACCCACCCTGAAAGAACACTTATAATAGCATCCTTCCAGCTTGAATGCTTCCCTTAATAATCTGTGTCATCTCCCCCCCTAGGCCAGATACTTTACCACTGTACAGCTCCTACACAAGCCAAAACTCTTCCTCAGTTGAACACTTCATTTTCTATCCTGTACCCCATTAAATGCTCTGCTGTGGGTTAAGCAACTCTTGCAGAATTTGCTTTGCCTAAAAAGCAAGGGTTTTTTTTACAAAAAGAAAAAACAACCATAAAGAGAACATAAACGTATATATTATTATGCTATGATCTTCCTTTGATAAAGTTACATTGCAATTGACCCTGCTTTCATTTAAATGGGTATACTCATTAGTCTTCCCTTTGACATGCATACAAAGCCATATGGATAAATGCACTCAGTTAAACAGGTCTGCAGCTTTTTGGATTGCTTTTCCCTTGCCACTTGATGCCTAAATACTGGCAGTATATTTGCTGTTCTCTGTTCATAAAAGCCCACTATGACTTGATTCCACTGTAGAAAATACTTGTGCTGGACATCTGCTTTTGTATTATCACTACCTTCAGGTGTTTAAGACATTGCCCTTGTGAGCTGGATTGAACAGAGATCACAAAGTTTATTTTTCTTATTTGTGGAGATTTCCATTCCCTTCTTCCTGTTAGCAATCCCCTTTATCCTGTTCTTTCACCCTCCCCCAAATTCAACTGCAAATAAAAGGGGGAAAAAGGAACCAAACGGGGAAGTGCGCCTGTCTTTAATTCCATCCCCGTCCTCAGTGCACAACGTGTGCACAGCCATTTGTCTTTTCTCGTTCTTTTTATTTGCATGGTTGCAAAACCTTTCACAAGTTGCTTAAATTTCCTTTACAAGATCTGTCTCAGCTTGACTTCTGGCAGTTATCATTTTACCCCTGCACTTCCTGACCTCTCAAAAGCAGCTTTAACACTAGTTGTGACATATGTTCTCACTATGTTCTTACATATGGGTAATTCCTCTCCTCATCTAAAATCCCTCCCTAAAAGACGCTAAACCCGATTGAGTTCTAAAACTCCAGAGAAGAAGCCATGAATATTTTAACAAAGAAAACCACACATTCAGATCATTACTATTTATGAAATTGTGTTATCTGATACTGAGAAACATATGCTGATCAATAGGAATTCCTCTGATTCTTACAACATTAAGAAATAGCAATATTTTTAAAGGAAAACCAGATAAAAAACTTTTTATTCTTGATAATCAAAATCCTTCTATTTCCAGAAGTGCATTCTGAAGTTCAGTTCTCCTACCTTGAAGTAAAAGAACCCAAACAAAACCCCACAATTACAGCTAATAAGGATTTTCAACCATGCCTTGTATGATTAGTATAAATACAAAGTTTCTGAAGTAGAAATCAGGAACTGGAACACATTTGAGCTACTTACAGCACAGGTAATGAACTTGAATTAAGCCCTTAAATGATAAAATGGGCCAGGAAAGAGAATAAATAAAACCAAAGAGTTTAATACATTAGTGAACACATGGAGTCAGGAAGTGGTAAAGCATCTAGTCTAACAAGACCTACTTTTTCTGATCATCACCATCTATGCTTCAAAAATGATTAGGGGAATGAACACTGAACTAACCTCAGTCTTTTTCCCTCCCTATGGTGACTGTATCTCAATGCAGCTTTCCAACATAGCAGTGACAGTCATTTCTGTCTTAGGTACCTTGAGTTGTGCAGTTGCTGATAGCTTAGAACCAAAGCTCTGGATAGCAGAATCTGCCTCATAACTGTACCCTGACCACTTATTGAGAAACATAGTTCAATGGTTAGGTGGGAGCTGGAAAATAAGATGCTGGCAAGAAGTTGTGCTGATCATGAAATCTGGTAAGAGGAAAGAGTGAGTAGTGCAACACAGCTTAGGAAATTAATTTGAAACAGAAGCTGCTCCCTTCAGTGAGGAAATGATTTAGCATTAAACAAACAGTTGCCTTAGTAACTAATGCATTGCCCTTTCCTTCCTTTCACTTTGAACATACCGTCTCTGAACTCAGTTTTTCATCACCTTTTCTGTTTGCTTAACCGGTCTTCAACTGTCAGAGAGCCAAATAGCTTGCAGTGAAATGTAAGTCTATTTTCTTTCCATGAACTGCCCAAAAAAGCAAAATGGATTCCGGGACCTGCTCCTGAGCTTTTGTCAATGATAACTTACATCAGATTGCATGTCCTTCTTTCCAGGCTTTGAGGAGGTAAGGAAGGTATTATAGCCAAGCAAACAAGCATATTTTTGGTAGCAGCTGAAGCATCAAGTGTCATGTATTCATCAGGTGTACATCTGTGCAGCAGACTTTCTGAACATCACCTCTTAAGAAATGCACCACCCAGGATGAATAAACTGTGGGGTGTTTCTCTTGATGTTTACCTGATCCTGTGTAAGAGCTCAAAAATGATTGTAAATGAGCAACAAGGAGAAGGACAAATGAATTCCCTGCACACACTTAAAGGCTTCCTTTTCTCTAACACCTGCAGCTGGGCTTGATGAAAATAAAGGAATTCTGTCCCTGGCTCTTCATTATTGACATAAACCTTGGATGGAGCAAGGACAATGATGTTTTCTCAGGGTCATAAAGTATTCCTGTATATCTAGTTTAGATATAGCCAGAGAGAATAAACCTGCAAATATGAGTTATCCAGCCTCTTCTGCTGACAACATCACACAGCAAAAAGTTAGAAAGCTACCACTACTTAAATTACCTATTTACTCAAAAGTTCTAGGAGAAGATAATCAGAACATGCATACTTTTATAATACTACTCCACCATCTGTAGGATTGATAGAATTTAGGTATACTTTAAATGTCTTCTCGGATCCTGGAAAAACATGGAGTGCAAGTATCATTGTCCTGAGCAGCCACAAATCCCAACAAACACTTTTGTCTTGAATTTCATGAAGGAAACTAAGAAACCCTAAGCATTGAGCTTCACTACCACATGAAGGGCCCTAACTCCTAATGATCATGGGACTCTAGCTTCAGCATCAGCTGTACTAGAAATCCAGAGCGAGCAAAACAGTTCCTGGTATACAGCCTGTGCTCCTTGCTCCTGTACCCCAGGGAAATGGCTTCATCTTTTCCTGTATCAGATTTAAGCCTAGTTTTCCTGATGAATCCCATGAGATAGGTCTATTCTGTGCTAATTACAAGCTTGCAAACTTATACAGAAAGCAGGCATATTTCTTTGTGAATTATCAGCTTTTCTGCAGCCTTGGCACATACTAGCCATAAACCAAAGAGATTCAGCGTGAAATCTCGACATGAACATGGCTATAACTGCTATTACTTTATTCAGTCAACTATGTCCAGTGACACGGAACAAAAAGAGATGAAGCTAAAAGGAGAAAACTCTTAATTTGAGAAAAGAAACTCTCCCCATGCCTAGGTACAGGGTAGAGCTGATGCCTTGAGAAGGAGAGCGGAAGGAGGGTCAGGGATACTTGTCTGAGCTGGAAGTGGGACACTGTCCACAGTCCAATGATCTTTCCCATAAGGAAAATCTAGGGAATTAAATTGATGTTCTAGGCACAGCAAATTGATTCACTGAGTTTTTCTGATGTTTCAGTAAGACAATACCCATCAATTTTTAACACTGTTCATAGCCCTAGAGATATACTGTTGAATGTATCATATGCTCTAGCATATGAGATGCCTGTGTACAAGCTGCAACCTTCAAGAGGAGGACTTGCCATTAAGAAATAGCTCCACCTAAACCTGCCAATATTTGTACTATGGTGGCAGAAGCAGCAGCTCAGGTAACAGTGGCAGATACTGAAGAAGGAACATCAAGATGAAGTATTTGCCTGCTTCTGATTTTCTTGCCTGTTTTTTCCTTTAGGTAGCCTCAATGTTTGATGTATTTTAATGTTAGACCCTTATTTGGGAAAGGAGCCAGCAAGGCAATAAATTACACCCTCTGACGCAGTTACAATGGCGCTGAACACTACAGACTCATTCTGGAGAGGTTAAAACTCAATTATTTAAGCAGAGAGATTGTGGAAAGACTGCAGTACTGAAAAAATGCCTTTTTGCTCTTATGTGAGTTAAGATTAATTAAAATGCCTAGCTGTCAGAAGAGCTGACAGAAGTAGTTGGGAAAAGATCGCATTCATTTTGTTTGTGTTAAAGCCATTAGCTTAAAACAGTCTCTAATCGGTTTTAGTCTCATGGTGAAAGCAGGGCTGCTATTGTTTTCAATGGACAGTGTAAATTCAGCAAGAATACTTCCAGTGAGGGCCAGACTCTGGGAGAATCAGTCAAGAGGAGTTTCTCTGCTAGGAAGGTACTCAGCCATTTTGGACAGCTTCATGCATGGGATTCCATTCTTCAAGGTTCCAGCATTCATCAGAGCTACAATCGTTGAACACCACAAACAAAACAGAAGAGTTGCAGGCAGACATAAGTTCAGCACTGGAAAAAAAGATGGCTCAAACACTAGTGAAAGGGCTCAATAGCTCTCAGCTACTGCGACCTGCAAAGAAGAGCATGCAACAGTTCCACCAGCTATGAAAACGACTCTTCCTCCATGGCTGGTGGCTGAAGTTTCATGTTACAATCAGTGCTGTTCCACCCATCTGTTTGTACTTCATGAGAACATGATCTCTTGGATTTCATGGCAGCTCACTGGAATTAGAGGACCTGAATCAAGCCTGCAGGATCAGGATTTATTAACATGCAAGAAAATGCTCAAAGACTAAAATAGTCAGAGTCAATTGAGTTCTACATTATTATGTTGTAGCATGATCCAGAAATAAAACAGCAATTCCAGAGTAATTCCTGGGGAAAATCTAGAGTCCTTATTATAAGAACACTGAATGGTGGTACCCAACTCAGCAAATGCATCCATTTTCATTAGAAATGGCATTTTTTATGGAATTTTATCCCAGCAGGTTTTCTGAGCCAGCCTCTGTCATTATGTATTCACAGACAGACAACAAATGGAGACTGAGTAGCTCTTGAGTGATGGACTGACAGGGATTTTTGACAGATATGCAAGCAGGGGGAGAGATATTTGGAAGTGTTATTAATAAATGGTCAACAAATAACTAGAATTAACAGCTGAGCTAATATGAATGCATATTCACATGGATCTATTAGCACACATACACAGAAGTGCAAGAGACAGAACAGCAAGTTAGAGGCTATCTATATAAACACATTGGATTATAAACAAAGAGACACTGCAGAGCAACCCTCCCCATCACGAGGAGGAGGAGGGTAAGAAGAAACTACTTTTACCCCCTCTCACTCATGATGATTAAAGCCCTTTTCTCTAAAGCAGGCAATGCTGGCTGCCCTCACACAGGCTCCTGAAATGAGAACAGCTGCTATGAATGAGACAGGGTTAACTTTCGGACCCTCAGGGGGAATATGCTAGGGAGCAGCAGCAGGAACAGGGCAAATAACACAAATGAAAAAGACCTGGTAGGGTGGAGTTCTGCCAGCAAGCAGGAAAGAGATCACTGACAGGGAGGTGGGACAGCAACGCAGGCAATCCGTATGGGAACAAGACAGTAAAAGCCAGGAGAACCAGCTGGAGTTTCTCCAGAGCTGACCCGGCATGCCTTCCTCTCCTTGCACCTTCGGTAGGTGCTCAGGTAGTAAAGATGCCAGCTGGAAAGGCAACAGGGCTGAGCCACACACATGGATACCGATTTAAAGGAGGTTTTATAGCCATTTCCTTGGATACCTGCTGCCTTTCAGCTACCTTCCTGTGTCATTCAAGAAACATTGCCAGATTAGAGTCCGTGAGGGAGATAGCAAGACATGGTTTCCTTGTGTTGAAAAAAACTAGCCCTGTTCTCTGCCTGCGGTGTTTGGGAGAGCAACAGCTGTACACTGCCCCAGCTCTTTGAAGGGATGAGTCACTCCAGAGTGCTGTTCTTAATTCACCAAACACGGAGACATGTCCCAGGGCCAGCCTGTGAGGCTCACATACAAAATAATGCAAAGTGTAACCTATTAATTCAACTCTTATACAAGTTTTACTCTGAACAGCCTAGGGAGACAATAAAGAAAAGCAAGGCTTTCCAGCACTCGGCATTTAACCACTTCCCCATCTTTCCATTTCTTCTTATCTCCCACGTTCCGTTTAGACACAGCAAAAAGAGAGAAGAAACCGGCCACTGTCCATTAGGGCTGGAATTCTCAGTTGTCAGGAGTGATAACCAATTGAAAGTAAGACCTGCAGCCCTGACACCCACTGCAAGCTGGATGCAGATAACTGAAGCAATAAAATGGAAGGAGGGATATAAAAGGCTAAGGAACACACAGCCAGTAGTGCTGTATAATTTTATATGCAGTTACAAGTCAGGATCATGTGAGAAGCAATTATTTTCTCTACAGTCAAAATCCTAGTGTTGGAGATTACTTCAGTACGACAGAGTATTTAAAAGAGAAAGGCTTGAAAGTCCAGAGGGTATAAAAGCATTTGTATGCTTTGAAGGGACATGACAAACATGCTCATCAGGATTATTTTCACAAAACCCTAATTTTTACAGCATAACCCATGTGTCAAGTAAAACCCTCTCATATCTTCCCCATTTCTAAGAAAACCTGGCTGATGTTAACACCTTTTGTATAAGCATTCATCCAATGCTTTAGGACAAGAAACAAAGGGTATTTTAGCCATCCTCACAGCTACAGGTCTGTGTAGGTCTAATGTCCAGTACCATAACATCTCAGACCTGTTCAAACATGATAAGCAAACCACCCAGAATACTGACTATAACAAATAACTGTGCCTCTATTGAGGGAAAAGTATAACTGTATAAAGCCTTTTTATCCTTTTGTTAATTAAGCTTCTTAACCATATAAACCTGGGAAAAATAGATTTTATTTCCTGCAACGATAGACATCACATCACATGTATACTTTTACCAAGGTTTAAACATAGGTCCTTTGATCTTCAAAAGGGGTCTTTCTACAGCTTGAATTAAGCTTCAGCCTGTAACTTACCTAACTCAGCCAGCCATGACAGAGCACTTTGAAAGAAACTATACAGGACATAGCAGAGCCATGCTGTGGACCAGCAATCGTGAATTCTATATCCTGGTATCAAAACCAAGGCCAAAACTTGTTATCAGAAAAGACAGCAGCTGGGCCACACCAGGAAAAACACAGTGCCATTCAGTATGCCTCTGTGCCATCAAGAAGCTCATCAGACATGACTTCCTACTGTTTTCTTTAGGACTTGGGCTTGCTCTATTGAGATGACCAGAGGAAGTGCTCCAACCCCTCATGGGCAGGTGATCTGCCTGGACACAGACTACCCTTAGGTTATTCAGCCCTGTTCAAGATGCTACTCTTCTATGCAAGCTCAAAGCCAGTCAGTGGTGAGACAGCAACAGTCCTGGGGATTTTGAACTGAAACCCATATAACAACAGGGAGAGCAAAATAGGTCCTTCTATTGAGGCAGCTATTCCTAGCATGGTCCAGGTGAAAATCTACTTGTAGCATGACCGGGTTAAGCTGCCTGGAGCAGAAAACTGAATGGATGTACAAACAAAACATGAAGGAGGCTGGTTAATAGGCCTGCAAAATCCTCCATCTGCCTTTGCAAGTGGTTCCAGCTTCTCACTCATATTAAACATAATTCTGAGCTGTGTTTTAACAGTACTGCTAAAACAAGTTTAGGAGTAGATACCCATTTTCTCAGCCTCTGCTTGATGCCCTGCAGCGAATAAGTGCAATGCTACTGCCAGTTCAGAAGCAGCAATGCCATAAAGGAAACAATGCACACTTTTAATATCCCAAAACCCCTGTTTTTTTGTAGTTATTCATAATTCTAATATAAACTGCAGAAAATGCACTGTATGTGTGGCTTGCTTTCCTGTGACCTCATGAGCCCTTTTTTCCATTATAACCACGGTAAAAGTGCTTTAACTCCATTCACATAGATTCAGAGGGATCTATATTGAAATGCAGCAGCAAAATGGCAAAGCACAGGATTCTGTTTATCCAAGAGCATTTGGCTGGAAGCAGGAGCTAGTTTTGATACTGAGGCTGTGAGCCTGGTCCTTTACCAGGTTCACACTTCTACATGCCAGCCTCAATGTATGACTAAAACTGTTTGGACTGGAAAAGTCACTCTGTTTGCCCTCTATGCTGCAGACAGTGATGACTAACGATATTGTTGAATGAAAATACAGTGCTGATGCAATCACACCTGGAATACTGCACCCTGTGCCAACACTGCCATTACCAACAAGCTATTAGCAGACCAGAAGGTACTCAGGAGGAAGAGAAAAGATCATTAAAGAGGTGGTGCAATTGTGTGAGAAAGACTAAGAGAGCTAAGTGGTGTTCAGCTGGGTTAGCATGGAAGAAAGACAAGTTTATTGAAAGCTCTCATTTGAACTCTCCACTGTATTTAAAAGGCCTTTGCTGAGAGGGTGTCTCAGGGCAACAGTCTTCCAGGGGTGGCTGGTGTTCAGAAACAGAGTGTACATGGATCTCATTTCCCAGAGAGACAGAGATGCCAGCAGCAGCAGTGTAAACTGATTTCTTCAGTAGTAATTGGAAACACACCTAAGGAAAACATTGAGGGTCTGAACCTAAAGCACTTCCTTAAATTATCTAGGAGCAATTGCTGGTGAAATCTGCAAGAGCTCAACACCCAAACAACTCAGACATCATTTCCCAGCGTGACCCAAACACTTGCAGAATAAACCCCATTGACTTCCATGAGACTTCGCATGCCTAGATGTAAATGGAACTGAGGCACTTCAAAATCTGAAGAGGCCACTATCTACACTTTTGCACAGAAGGGAAGAAAGGCAGAAGCCATACACTGCAAATGCTGTAGCCACATGGTAGCTCAAATACTAAGAGCACTTAGAAAGAAAAGGGAATGATTTAAAACTAACTAGTTCAGTACCAACTACATTATAACTGCTTTATAAGCATAAAGCAGCAGAAACCCTCTCTACCTAAGGCAACAAGGGAGGATAATGACTGACAATAATTAGGACTGAGGACAAATACAATACACCTGAACCAGCCGTACCCAAGGTACCTTCAGGTAAAGACTCACACACTACTGCCAAGCTTAGGCTCACTTCAGTCCTTCTCTATGAGATCTAGCCTGACTTTGACCACATTCTGAGTAGAACCACATAGTTCAGCTGCCCTGGACAAGGCCTCTGAGCAGCACCCTGTTTCTGAGGTGTTGGAAGGCAACAGGGCTGGATGATACTAGAATTCAGTAGCAGCCTTTTTCTTTTAGGATCTAGTGACAAGCATAAATATCTAAAGCAATTCAAACAGAAACTTTATCTTAACAAAGCATCATTTATCCCTTCAATACCATCATTAAAACCCAAGTACAGAGCACCTAGTGCACAAAGTTAGCATAAAGAGTCTCTAAAATATGGCAGCTAGAACAAGAAAACCACAAAAATCAATCTGTGGGAGGAGCTTTACCATGTGTTTTACACAACCCCTCTGTGTCAGGCCACAGGATCTAATGCTAGTGGTATGTCTGTTACATAGATCAATATATGTGCCATCCTGGAGACCATCCTGTGAGCACCAGCTGTCCTCATGGGGCATGCACGCTGCGACAGCAGGATGCATAACAGGGTTTGAGGCAGGGCTTCTGTCTAATGATCTCCTGCCACTGTGCAAGAGGCTGGCTACTGCCTTCAAAATATGAGAGAAAATGACATTTCTCTTCATCTTTACATTTCTTTCCCTCTCCTCCCATCTCTCCCTTTGCACATTTACAAGATCCCTCACTTGATATTTTTGCCAGGTGGAGTAAGTGAGGCCTCCTTCCATTTCTTTTTCATGTGCCACTCAACTCTGGCACTCCTTGGGTAGCTCTTTCTTCCTTTCCTTCGCCCCCAGCTGGCATCCCTCTTTCTCAACGCTGGCTTCTTCATGCACATTTGTAAGCTCTCACTTTTAATAACTTGCTAGCACTCGAAAATTTCACCACTTAATTTCTTTTTTGTCAGTTCTTTCCCATCCTCCAATACAACACCCTCACCTTAGACGTAATTCCTCCTTGCTTGTCACTGGACAGATTCTTACATTCAGCCAGTTAATACTCTGTGGACGTCCACAGGGCAGATAATCTTTGGTTTTGAAGTCTGTATGTATTATGCATAACTCACTCCCCACAGTTATAACAAGCTCTCTCGTTTCTGGAAATGACTGCTCCTCTTATTCTGACTAGAACTAACAAGATACATTACAACAGATGCCACGGACTGCAAAGCCAGCACTGTGTACCATGTACTGACAAACCTACAAGAAAGCCTTTAGGTTACTGCTAAACAAGATGTGCAGACAAGAGGAGTTTCCTGCAGCACAGTGCCCACCAGTCCTGTTCTATTAAGAATGAAGGGGTTTGCACTGTTTGGCTTTGGTGGTTTCAAACAGTAAATAGCAGAACTAATACCAGCTGACTCTTATCTATAATTGATGTCCTCCATATGCAGGCTGCCTGCCACCAAAAGGTTCAGAAGTAAGGTGTTGAAGCATCTGCATCTCAAGGGCTTACAGACATGGTGAGAGGCCATGTATGCAAACACCCAGCTGGGCACAGGCACAGCAAGAGACATTTGGCCGCTGGCTTGCACGTGCCATGCTGACATGCCTCCAGGCCTTCTCATGTTGATGCAACAGCTTGCAGCTCTAAGCCTCTGGCTGTTCACATGCTTGGCTCTCAGGTTTGACACTCTCCTCTAACAGCCGTGCCTCTCTCTTCCAAAGGAAAGTACTGGGATACCTCAATTCCCCACCAAACAAGAATGCTACTGCCCAGAGGGGACAGTGTTACTAATCTGAAACGGTGACGGCTCCAGTCCCTCTTTCACTGCTAAAATAGTTTTGATGCTGTGTACATGTGGAACTCTTACTGATAGTGCACTTCTATCACAATAATGCTGCCAGACGTTTTGCCAGTATCAAGCAAGCAAGCAGTCTTGCAGCATTAGTAATCACGTTCTACAAAAAGCAGGAACTCTTTCACCTAGTTACAGGGGATTTCACATGGGTCACCCCAGATTTGCACCCAGGTAATCCTAAGATTCATAGAGCTATCTAAAGGCCTTCTCTATCATCAATCTCTAATGTGCTTTAGGACTAAAATGGCTGTAAATCCCCTATCCTAACTCAGTGGTAAGAACCACCCATAGGTTCTGTTCTCTTGCACCCTTGACCTGTGAATATGGTGGTACGATCCAACCCTCCAATGCCACCATCATGGCCAAAGTGCTCACGGATTCTCATTCTTTATGCATGCAATCCAGGCGTATTTACAAACAAACCAAACACAAAGGCACTTTGCTGTGAAAGCTGTGTTTGTCCTGTAAACTGTATCCTGTCCAAGGAAGTCTACCGTGTTGTTCAGCCTGTCAGAACACATGAATCAAGCCTCATCAGTGCCTCAGCACAAAAAGCGGTGCAACATCACTGCTATCACAACCCGACAGGATGTTTTATCCAGCCAGGCAATCCCATGGAGAATTCTGGGAACTGTCCTGTTGCAGACAAGCCAGCAGAGAACCACGGTTTAATGAAACAAAGATGCCAAATTGCAGTCAAATGCATCTTCAGTCGGTGCCTGCTCTCCTCGGCAATTCCACCAATTTATTAGCTGTGACAATTCGCACTAACCTCCCCTTAACCTGGCACTCTGAGAGCAGACACTACTAGATGTGAGAGAGGAAGGAGCCCACAAGGTGATATAATAGCACATTTCCTGAACATTTTCACTTCAGCATGATTTGGCCTCTCTTCTCCCCACTGGTTTCCCTAGATCTGATCAACTTAAAACCAAAAGAACTGCAGAAGAGAGAACCCTCACATAAGATACTCCAGAGGAGGCAGGAAAATGTCAAGGGAAAGATCAACACATTTGCCCAGAATACCACTTAGAGAATGAACCATTGATACACTTGGATAGCAGCTAATACCCCACTGCACAGAACTGCATCCTTACTGTTCCCACTAAACCAACAGGCTTTCTGCAGCATTTATACTGGTATCATATAAACCATTTTTCCTGTACTCATGGACCTTATAAAAGGTCTCATATAGTACTCATGGACCTTACTCATGGACTCTCATATAGTACTCCTATAAGTACTCATGGACCTTATAAAAGAAACAATGTGAGGACAAAAATCTCCACACCCTGACTTGTACCTGAAGCCACCAGCTGAACCTGTGAGTTATTTAAAAGCTTCTTGGTTAAATAAGACTTCCCTATCAAAGTATTTAGTAGATGGACTCAAAGCAAAGCATGGATCCTCCTGCTACTGCCTCCTGCCCCACTACAAAGGTACTCAACCCTTTCAGCCTAGTTTCCCTTTCAGCTTCATATGCATTGGCTATCAGCCAGTTTCCCTTTAACTGCAGCTATTCCTACTGAACCTGCTCTGTATGAATGCTTCAAGCATTCATTTACTGCGAGACCTTGGCCTATCCCTTCAGTACAAACTCCAACTTCTACATGCTACATCTGAGCCAGTAGCAGCCAAAAGGTGTAATCTGTAACTCTGGGTCATGAAGGGCAGCACCATGCAGCGTGATGCTAAATCATAATCCTATGGAACCTGATGTCTAAACACAGGTTTTGAGCTAAACATCAGAGATTATGTCACACTGAATGTGTCCTTTGGAAGTGGTGCATCTCTGCTAGACACTATCAGGAAGCATTACCCTACATTTTAAAGCAAGGAGACTGGAGAGCCAGCACTTTTTAAGTGCCAATTTCCACTTGTTCAGAGAGAGGGAGATTGTTTGGTCCAGCGGTTATGGCACTGGGTGCTGCTGTGGCAGTAAGCACCTTGAGAAACCCCAGGTAAGTCAGTGGTCTGCATGGGTCTGGGCTACACACACAAATACCCATGCAGTTGGAATGGAACAACACTGAGGAAAGCTAACAGAAGTGGTGGCTGATAATCCAAGTGCAATAGCTAAGTGCATTAGAAGTGAAAAACTAAGGCATATGTTAAAATCTGAATAGGTGGAATTTTATTAAGTTTAAAGGAAGACAAGCAAACGTTTCCCAGAAGTCAATGCAAAACTGCAGCAAAGCTGATTTCAGATAAACACAACTCATTTTGTCCATACCAGCAATTCATTTTCATACGGACACTATCAAAGGCTGAAGATGTAAGGGCAAATATCCTTATCATTAAACCAAAGAAGAAACAAACTTCTTGCATCTATGATATTAAATATAGGAGAATGTCCTAAAAAGGTTCTACCTGGCATCCATGCTTTCCCTGAATTCTCAATTTACTTAAAGCTTTACTTATAATGTCAAAAAAAAAAAAAAAACCAACCCAACTGTGGAGATTTTTATACTTGCCATAACTGCAGTTCTCCATATCATGCAGGAACATATTCGCTCAATTTAGAGGTGCCGGGCATGCCTGTAAAACAGAGGTGGCATCCTTATTCATCACCATCTTTTTGCCTAATCACCAGATAAATGCCCCTGCTCCCTGCCTGAACCTTCACTGAACTCTGCTGCCCAAGGTTGCCTCCCACCTTTCTTCTTTGCTTGTGCTAGAATTGCCTGTGAGTTGCAGTCAGGCAATTCCATGTGCTTGATGCAAAAGAGCTCGGCCTGTGGTCTCATTCAGTAATTGGCAGAGTACTGTGACACCGAGAGCTGGCACTGCTTTTCTGCATGGTAGCTGAATTTCACTTGGGCAGAAGCCATCACCTCCCTTTGCAAAAGCCTCTTTGAGGGCTTTAGGCAAATATTTCCAGTTTGCACGCCCAAAGGTTGCAATAGTTATGATAATAATTATTACAGAAAATTAACTCCTCTGTAAAGAGCAAAACATGGGAAACCCGAGCTCTTTAGGAGAGTCAGACCCCACCTGGAGAGCAAAACAGAAACAGAAGGGGAAAAAAATCAAAGGCGTAAGCATTCATGAGATAACAGCAACAGCAATGCTGAAAGTGCTCTTTGTAACATATTATTTCAGAAGGTGCTATCACTTGATGATATGTTACTTGCATTGTATATAACGATTAATGGTAATTGCTTTTGTACTTCAGTGTTTTTCAGGGAATGCTCTGGGCTCCAATGAATACATTAGTGCCTGTTGCTGTAAACACACTCCTTACAACTTGGCCTACAACACAGAGTTAGATAGGAAGCAGTTGGGATGAGTGGGTTTTGCCTTGTTTTGATTTTTGTGGGTGATAAGGTTTTTTCTCTGAAGGGAAGGAGGATATTACTCAAGAACTTCTACTTTAATCTAGCCATGAGTCTAGGTCTTCTTTATGCATCTACAATTCCAATTCCCTCTTAGATTTGGTTTAGCGTTAGGCCTGTGATCAAAGAATACAGTTTCTTTTGCATTCCCAGGCTTTTCCAGCAGTGGAGAATGCCAGAGTTTGTGGGATGGAAAAAACCACCCCAACAACCCCATCTCCCCCTTTCTGTTTTTCTCAGGGACCATTTTATCCCTAGATCCCACAGCATCCCACTATCCTGTAGGTAAGGATCCACATAAAGAAAACACCTTATTTGCGCAAGCCTCCCTCAGACTGGTTGATGACTGCAACCCTTGCTGTCTCTGCTGGTGCCTCAATTCTCACCTAAGTACCCTCCCCCCCCCCCCCCC
>NDXB01015346.1:149410-172418 GCA_002631895.1 Agapornis roseicollis | reverse complement strand
ATCTCCCCCTCGAACCCCCCCCCCCCCCCCCCCCGCTGAAGTGCCACTGCAAGGACAGGGAAGTACTACAGCAGATTGCTTAGGGAGGGGTTGGGGTCTCCATCATCAGAGGCCTTTAAAAACAGATTAGACAGTACCTGCCAGAAACAGTTTATGTATTGCTTATCCTGCCTTAAGGCAGAACAGACTAGATGATTTTCTGTCATCCTATGACTGTCAATAGGATTTTTGTACCTACATCACCTAAGGATTTATGAAAAGAGTAATCTCATATTTTTTGGATCAAAGCACTACGTTTATGAACTCTCAGATATTGTAGCAGCTCCCTTTACCATGCTACAGATAACACTACTGCCTTGGTTACATCAGTGAAGCATTGTTTTATAAGAGTTAACTTTGCTAACAACAGCTGCATAATGCTGAAATGATCCTCTGCTCAAAGTGAATGAGCCATTTCAGCCCTATTTAAAGGTCTGCTAAAGGCCTAAAATGGGATTATAAGTGTCCCAAGACTTTTCCCTGATGATGTGATTTCCTTCTGTGTTGGCAGCCCACCAAGCCAGAGGCCTCCTTCGAACTACTCGCAGGGGACTGGTGGCATATAACCTATATGGAGATCACCTGCAAGGTAAGGATTTCATATGAAGCATACTGGCGAGTAATTATTATTCTTTAATAGAATGTTGATGCTATATGATGCCACACAATTCATGTAAATGAATACAAATTAAAGAATAGTCTTCCCATAGCAACCATACTAGCATAATCAGTTGTTGCTATTACAAAATATTACCACATGGTCATTGAGAAATAAACCCACTCTTAAATACAGCAGGGAAAAGCTGGGATTCCATCTTCAACTTCCCTACTTGCTTCAAGGCAAAATTCCAACAGAGGGATGTGATTCACAGAGCTGTTGGCTTGTTGCACATAAAATGATGCATGCAACCGCGTTGAGTTTTTGTCGTATGACAAAAAAGCTAAGAAAACATAGGAACAATGTTATTTATGGCATACACACTTACCATGCAATATGGGTTTGCTGCTTCTTTACCAAGAACATGCCACACTATCATTTCATGCAAGGAAAATGAAAGGACCTTGGTTTAGATAGCAAGATTGCTTATCTGAGATTTCCACTGCAGGCAGGCAGAGACTCAGATATTTGTGNTCTTTACCAAGAACATGCCACACTATCATTTCATGCAAGGAAAATGAAAGGACCTTGGTTTAGATAGCAAGATTGCTTATCTGAGATTTCCACTGCAGGCAGGCAGGCAGAGACTCAGATATTTGTGCCAAGCACACGTACATTTTACAGGAAAGATCTCTAGTTTCTTTTTCAACCTCTAACAACAATGTAAAAGGCCAGAGTTGTAGGAAGTTTCTGGGTAACTCTGTGCACACTGAAAGATACTCTCTGTACACCAAATAAACAGGACCCCAACAACAATCCTTTCAATCATAGTGCCTAAAGTTATTCGGAGTCTGAGATCTTGAAACGATCAAAGTTATGTGGGTCTGGTAGCAATGATTTATGCATTTAGTTTCTACTGGTCAGACAATACTCATCTGCTGAACTCTCTCAGAGCTAGGCACAATAGATTCTGAACAAGGATGTCTGTAAAAGTCATATCTGGGCCTTCAGTAGAAGTTTGGTCAGTGCCTCACCCCCTCCTTGCAGACTGGATCTTGGGGTCCTGCCTAACCTTCCACTGCAGAGGGCTTCCCAA
Source organism: Agapornis roseicollis (assembly GCA_002631895.1). NCBI lineage: Eukaryota > Metazoa > Chordata > Aves > Psittaciformes > Psittacidae > Agapornis > Agapornis roseicollis. Next base: position 170,685 of record NDXB01015346.1, on the reverse strand, counting down.
GTCAAGAGAGGAAAAGAATGAGAGCATGGCACACCAGGGTAGTTAATAGAGAAAATGAAGGATCACTTATTCTCCTGTCCAGTTACATTTCAGCTCAAGTGGAGTACAACGGTGGATTCCATGGTGTGTGATGGTTAGGGCATTTAGGAGACTGTAATTCAAGACAAAACTGAAATCAGTTACTGAGATCTGTGCTTCTTTCTATAACATGTGCCTAACTGCTAGCCAGTTTGTTATTCTGTATTAATCTACATTTCCCAATTCTCAGATTACACATATCTCTTCTCCTTTGTCATTACTCTTTATGTGAGTAACTTCAGAGGGTGTCCTTTTGGTTCTACCTCAAGAGACAAAGGGCTACACATTGACATTTTATATGCAAGACAATTCTTGTTTTCATGAACTCAAGGCAATTTTAGATTTGAATTTAGGACCATACTCATGAATATTCACCAGTGCTTTAGTTACAGGGATAACTTCTAAATGCCTCTTTCATGTTGCTTTTTCAGATCCAAAGCTAGATAGAATGTACAGAATCCAATGTATCATATTTGAAGGATAGTTGGGATTTATTCCACAACAGCTAATTGGGATCTCTGCTTTTGGACTTCACCTGCATCCTTCTGCCAATGTAATTCTTTATGTCATCCTGGTAAAGCCATCAGAATGTCAGGAGAGATTAATTTGATTCCCCAAGATTAAAGCAGTGAACACATCAATTTAATCCAGAATTTTGCAAGACAGTCTCTTAATCATCAACAAGGAAGAAGGGTTATGCACTAATAAGAATTTTCTAATCATTAAGCAAAAGATGGGGCTTTCTAGTTCTTCTCTAGTTTGACAGGCTTGCAAATAGCTCCTGATGAGAACAAAGTGGTTTTACTGCTCTTCATCAGTGCTACGCTTCAACACATCAGCCTTGCTTTGTCAACAGGAATAATTCAGCTGAGCCTTGGGAATGTGACTCTGAATGCATAGAGGTCTACCAGGAAACCCTCTCCCAGTGCTTTATGACAGTAACCATATTGTTCCAGTGCTCTGTCAGGTAAATACATACGATATGAGAGCCTTGAACTTTGAATCAAACAGGTATCTGCTGCTGCCTCCCCTGGCTTGATGACATGTTGCATTAGCATGGCAGGTTGGGAAAGGCAGGCTGGTGGCTTGCAGGAATTCCTCTGACCCTGTTCCTCGCCACTGTTTTGCAGGAGGGACAGATGGCCTATGATACAGAGAATGTTCGGTACCATGGCATTAATCCACAGCAGCAGGGGAATGACTCTCAACATTTTCAAAGTTTCAAGCCTAATTTCTCCATTGTATTCTGTTCAGTTCACTCTTCCTTTCCCTAGTCATACTGTTCACAAAAGTCCTTCCCTACCAAAACTGTCTTAGACTTACTCCACTTTTCACCCCACTGACATATCTACGTCAGCAGAGAAAAAGACCACCCTCTGTGTACAACAGCATGGTGATGCCTGACAGCTCCTCTTCCTCCTCTCACCCACAGCACTGTCTTCATAACAGCTTGAACGGCCTTTGAAGAGAAAAAAAGTGCAAACAGATTGCCCTTAATTTGTTTAGTGAACCATCCCTATACACCAAATTAATATTGACAAACGGTTTCATACCTGGGGATTCTGTATTGGTTGGCCTATTCAATCAAAAACTTCAGTGATTTTTTCCCCCTTGGAGAGATTCCTTGATGTAACAGAAGCTGGGGCTTTTAAAATGAGGAGCCAGTCTAGAGCTCATGAAAGTTACAGATCAATAGAGGTGCTGTGAAGCAGCCTGGCACCGTACAAAAGCACCAGCCTGCTCTGCTGCTGCATCTCAATTATGCTGTGTGACACACCTGCTGTCCTAGTCCTGCTTCTCCCTTGAGGCAAACCTGCTAATGTGCTAATTTATATGGTGCCTAACAGGGGATTTGGAATGGAGGCCTTAGAGACTCATTTTCACCTGGTGCCTTATTAGGGATTTGAGCCCACTTGCTGGAGATGAAAAGCCAATGAGTGCAAGTCATTTGCGTCATTTAGTTCTCAATAGGTAGCCAGTTAGTGAATTATGGACTTTCAATGACTTTGTGCAGGTCGTTTCCTTTAACAGATGTTCTTTTGTGAAGCTGCTATCCTGTAACAGTTTTGATGGTTTTCTTTGTGCATTAACTATGCATTCAGGAGCTATCTATTCCTTTGTCATTAAACAAAATCAAATTAATGACATGTTAATAGTAAACCCACAACAATTGCATGTTTTGCACTTCTACAGTATTTGACATCTTACTCCTTTCAGAGGCAGGCTGGCTGCAGAGGAGAGAGCTCTTACTGGTGTGTTAATGATAGAAGGAGACAAAGAAAGGTTTGGCTGCAGTTCTGCAAAGTCCCAAAGCTCTCTGCAATCACAGAACAACTGCAGCTAGCAGGGATGTCAGGAGATTGCCTAGTCTGACTCTCCTGTCACGACAAGCGTCAGCTGGAGCAGGCTGACCAAGGCCATGTCTAGCTGAGTTTTGAGTATCCCCAAGAATGCAAACTCCACAAACTGTCTGCAGAATCTGCTCCACAACACCAGAGAAAAAGCTTTCTTATGTTTAAATGGAATTTCTTGTATTTCAGTTCAGGACCATAACTCTTTGTCCTTTCACTGAGAACCACTGAGAGAGCCTGGCTTCATCTTCTTCACTCCCTCCCAAGAGGTATTTATGCACATTGGTAAGATACACAAGGTTAAACAACATCAACTTTTACAGCTTCTCTGCACACAACAGATACTGCAGTCCCTTAATCATCTTGGCGGACTCGCTCCAGTATGTCCATGTCTCTCTGTAATGGGGAACCCACAATGGGCACATCACTCCAGATGTGGTCTCACCAGGGCTGGGTAGTGGGAAAGGATCACATCCTTCATCCTGCTAGAGCCATAGACAGAGTTCTTTTGTTTCTCCCTAACCAGAAGTTACACCATCTCATAAAGCTACAACCATCCACTGCACAGAAGCGTTTTCTGCTTAGTAATGGTGAAAAATACAGACTACTGAAGCCAGGAAAAACACAAGTGACAGGCAGACAGGCTGCCAATGCATTACATGGGCTTTAGGCTGGTGTATCTGTACCCTTCAGTTGGCTTTACATTAGAAATTCTTGCAGAATAAGAAGTTAACTGCTGTGCAATCCACACTCCCAGGTCAAGAAGGGCACTGACAGAAATACAGCTGCACAGGTACACAAGGATTTTGCAGGTAAGGCTGGGTTTACCCAAGAAACATGTAGCAGTCTTCAAAACCCACATTACCTGAGTAGGCAGAACTTGCTGACAACTTCATACCTTTAGAAGCTGGCTCAAAACTACTTCAAAAGGCCATGTTCTGAGTCAGGTACACAGCTTGTACCTTACTACTGGGGGTTCAGTGTCAATCCCTTTGCTTCCCCTCTTGTACAGACACATACATTGGTTGCTTGTATTTGTTGCATTGTTCTCTGACCAGGAGGCCAGACAACCACTCCTCACAGTGCTTCAGAAGCAGCACCTGTATCATTAGTGATTTAGCCACCTATCAGGCAGCAGAAGGCTGGCAAAAAGCTCCATCAATGAACAGTGCATGGGGTAGGGGAAGATTGTGAGTCTATTTTGAGTCCAGTCTGCAACTGGTGAAAGTCTGTTCAACGGCTGCCCGAGGGATAAGACTTTCTTTAGTGTCAAAAGACGCGCTCACATTTCTTTCTTTGATGTAACATTTGAGTAACAAGTAGTTGAAACAAAAAACTCTATCAGTAGTAATTAAGTGATAATGAAACCACAGTGATTAAAACATTAGTCAGAATTCAGACCTGTCAGGATGTGAGGAGTTAGATGCTTTCAAAATCCCAAGTACTGGTAACCTGTATAGAAAATCAAACATTTTCATTAGCTTTTGATTTTAATTCTCCAAGGACCATTATCACTGTGTATTTGGACAGCACGGGCTGGTGCCCACAATTTAAACTACTCAAGAGCTTTCTTGAATAATCTCAATTTAGCCAATCTGTTCCCCTTTGGTTTAAACCCCAGGGGTAACAACAGCCTTCAGGGTCCTGCTGTTAAGCACTGCCACAAGACATCGAAGCCTGAGATTGTCTCTTCTGTATCTTTCAAATGTGTGAGCCTGACAAAGATCTTCATGGAGCAGGGATTTTGCATGTGCCACATTCTCCTGTCTGGAGAGGCAGATAATGCAGTACAGCTTGAGCACCAGGCAGGGGCATGGCCGATTTCAGAGGAAACTGTAATAAGTGAGGGCTTTAGCTTATCATTCCCCACAAGCTGTTGCATTTAGCTGCTGCCATTCAGGTCCTAAGGTCTGTGAAAGCACAACACTGTCTTGATGCCAGCCCATCATTGTGTTCAGCAGCATAACATCACATTGACTGCAGTGATGTATCTCCTGAACTGAACTGAACTCAGGAGCCCAGACGCTGAGCTGCAGCCAAGTGCCACTTTCAGGCATCCACTTGCCCAGGAATGGGCTAAAGAAGTCAGGCAGCTGCCCCAGAGCTGACCTGTCAGGTTGGTTCAGAGGACCTAGCCTTGCCAGGAGGCCTTGTCAGGCAGGGACATGGACCTAGCCTTGCCAGGGAGTCATGTCAGGCAGTGGGAAATAGAGGTCAGCAATGAATGCTGGGACCCAGCTGAAGTAAAGAGGGCAGCCTCCCTAGCCTGCTCTGCAATGAGGTGAGAGAGGCAGGCTCTTAAGGGCTCCTGGGAGCAGGAACCTAACTAAATGCCTAAGGAGAAGCCTTTCTCTCCTCACTGATATCAGAGCGCTAACCCACACTGGACTATTGACTCAACACCTTGGCCTGGGGAGCAAAGTTAAGCTAACACCACTTTAAAGACCTTGAGCAGGTCTGCAGAGCAACCCATTTCCCCACTCAAGCTTCAGAAATGCATTTGGAAATGTTTGGTTTCCTATACTCAAGCAAGACAACAAAGCAGGGTTGAATTTCAGGGATTGTATGCAAAAGGACACAAGACCAAGGCCCCAAAAGTGAGTTTTAGATAAAATCCCAAGCACGTATGCAATACTGAAAACTGCTTTTCCCCATCTCACATCATTAACACCCCAATCCACACCTGCATGTTAAAATCATTGTTTCATCTAATTACTCTTTTACATAGGAGTACAGATCGATACCTTACTGTGGAGCACCTCAGTACCCCCCACATTTCTGTACACTATGTATCTCCATATGGCTTTTCAACCAGTGGTAGTTTTGGATCCAGTCTAGCTGCAGTTTTGGATCTGATGTGGGGTTTTTGCTTCTCCTAGGGGACACTAGGGGAGGCAGCAGGGCTTGACTCACAGGTCAGCATCCCGTGCCCGCAGCCTGGCCTCTGAAAATTGAAGACTGCAAAGCTGAGCTCCTCCCACCCCCTTTTTTAAACTCTCTCTTTCTGGATCCCACCAGCTAAGGCCAGCACTTCCTGAGAACTAAAACGTGTTAAATACCCTGTGGCAAACAAAGCTTGCTTCAGCGGTGATTGGTTTTGAAATACTAGGCTGTCCAGACACTTGGAAGTAAATCCAATACACACTACTGTTTAAAATACACTAATCCTAACGTTAGGCAACACCTTTCAGTGATCCTAGGGCACCTAGCCATCACTACGCCTATGCTTACAGCAGTTCAGGGAGGCAGCTTAATAGGTCAAACAGCTCATGAGTAGTGCTATATATTCCATGGAATAAAACAGTCAGAAAAGAGGTGGGTGCAAGTTTACATGCAAACAGGCAGGGACATCAGAGAAGACAGCTAAAAGAAGATAAAACTGTCACTTGTGTACATGCTATTTTACATTGTCCTGCTTTTCACTTCTCCCTGCTTTTCCATTTCACACTATGAAAATTATGGCTCCTTACACCAGACTCCTAATGAATGACTGCCAATTCCAAATCCTCAGCAATACCCAATACACAGTGCTGCTGAAGTTCACCTCCACAGTCCTGGCACTCATTTAATACCAACATTACCCCCAGTGTAACTTAAATCTGCTCTAAATTAAGCTGGCTGACTGAGTTTGGGAGAAAACTAATTCCCTGCAGTAGAAAGAACCAAACTATTGCTTCTGGCCAAGCCACCCACATCCCCTTGTTTCAAAGCAAGTGTTTTCACTGATGCCTTCTCTGAAGTGACCAAGCAACTGCTTGTTTAAATTTCCTAGCTGTGGTTCCCTTGAGAGCACCATGGCATCCTCCGTTGTACATAGCTGCCTGTTGCGCTAGGGCATCATTCAAACCGTGCATACATCCCACTCCCTCCTGAGCACGCTGCAGGCCAAGCGTCATGTTGGGACACAGCATTGGCAAGTGGCTTAGCACCTTTGAGCACTTCAGGCTGGGGTCACTTCCTTACCCATGGCCACAGAGACATTTCCTGCTGTCTTTACAAGCAAAAGAAAAGGAAAGTTTTCCATTCTTGTTTTTTACTTCTACAAATGTATGTATCTGCCTTAAAATGGCCTAAAGCAGGGGAGGCTATGTTCTTTATCTGAATTACACCAAACCAAAGTTACAGTCTTCTGCCTGCCTTATTTTTGGTTTTATTTTTGACAATCCAGGGATGTGAGCATTCATCTTTCTTATGCTGCTGCAGTTCCCCTTAGATTGGCAGCTCTTCCATCTTTGCATTAAAGGTCAGTGTTGAAATCAGTCTCTCTTAGGTATTTCTTCCTATAGAGGTTAATTAAAAAGGACAAAGGGCCAGATACTCTACTGCCTTCTGTTCTGCACAGTTATTTACAGACCTGGATCTATTAACAACCCAATGTGTTGGGTTCACAGCTCTTCCGCCACCCTCCATCAGGACCATTAGGTTGCATTAATATGGAGTAGGCTGCAGAAAACAACTACTGAAGCAGTGCTTAAATATTCCAAGATTGATGCAAAGGTTTTGGCAGGCAGCCTGGTCACTGAAACAGTGCAGAGGAAGAAGGCATCTGAGCTCAGCAGTGGGTTTCAACTTCTGGGATTTGGAGCTGTTGTAAATTCATTTCACTGAGCAAGGGAGCTGTGCCTATGAACTGTTCTCCACAGCGACACAACCTACCTCTTATAAATCTGCCATTAAATTTACTGGGCAGAGCAAGGAAACACTACCTGCTCTGAATCACTCCTTCATTTTATATCAGTACTAGCATATCGTGCTATGAAGTATGAATGGCCATAAGGCTGAATGGCAATAGAGAATCAAAACAAAACCTGTTCCACCCTCTCAAATTAATTTGGCTTTGCCTGTGTGATTCTCTGTCATCCTTCCAGTTCTCCAGTCATCCATGGACTTTGAGGTTAAACAAGACATGAATTTCAAGCACAAGATGCACACAGAAAAAAAGACTACTATAAATTCTTTCGCTCTAGTTTAAAGAAAGAAACTAAAGAGGGCACAGGCCTGGGCTGGACAATGTTTTTCCCCACACTGCCTTTCCTGGCAACCTCATTTGCAACTAAATTCAATATTTCCACAGTCAAAAGCCTGAAAACCAAAATATTTTGCTTTGAAAATACTTCCTGGTATCGCAAGCATATTGTAGTTCAGTTAGCCCAGATCTCCATTTTTCCTATTTAACTGTGATGCACTGTACATCTCAGCTTCACCGGTGTGAAAATCAACCTGGAAGCTTCAGACTGGCCAGGGAATTTGGTTTAGAGAAGGCAAACAAGAGGAAGAACCCAGGAAGACAGCACCCAAGCATTCTGACACAGGTTTTAAACTGAGATGGAAGAAGTACATTAAACCCACAAAGGTCTAGGACCCGAGTGTTTGCTTTCTCCTGTGGGTTACTGTTTTCCCAACTGCCTTGCAAGCACTACTTGTCCCTCAGTAGTGCTCTTTAGAAAGCATGGAAGGAGGAGCTGCAATCACTAACGGCACATTTTCCCATCTTCATGAGCGGGTGATGAACAGCAGGTGAAGTACAGGCAGGGTTCTATTCTCAGCACTGTCCTCACTGACTCATCACTTCACGTCTGTTATAAAGCTCAGGGAATTTCTCAAAGGGGCAATGTGAGGCTTGGTTAATTTTATAAACTGCTTTATGGCCACTATTGCCTAGATGTTGCAGAACTCGAACGTAAAGGAGCTCAACCTTGAATGAAAGGTGAGGTAGAAGCACAAAATATGCCTGCTACAAGAGGGAAAACACCTATAAAAGGAATCTTACAATCACGTCTGCCACCAAACACTTATTCCCCACTTCTCTAGGTCAGATTCTGTATGTCTTACTTCTGCTGAATAGTAAATACAGCTACACTGGGAAGCATGACTTCCTGAGAGAGCTCAAGCCCACTGTGCGGGTGGGACAAACTTGTTTGTCCTGATGAAAGAGCACCTTATTTTCTCTGAGAGGAAAAGTTATTCCAGAGCACAGTAGACGCCTCATCCCAAGTGAACATAACCAGACTGCAGCAGAGTAAGGTATCAACAGCGCTTTCAAAACCAGGATCAAATACAAATGGAAAATCAAATGGAATCACTAATACCACTGGCGTTCATGATTTAAAAACTTTTGGCACCTGCAAGAAGAGACAGAACTGGCAACGCTTGGGGTTTCTGGGGCAATACAGAACCATGCTTTCCAGATAAAATTACTGCTTGTGAAGTCGGATATATTTTCAAGCTCTTCGTAACAATTCAGTGCATAATTCAAATGGCCTCTGCACTACCAACATCTAACAGATTTATGCTGGCAGGCCTGTCAGTGCATTTTTGTTAGAAGAAGCTTGGAGGTCTGCTACAAATAATCTCCAAAGAGTAACTCTAATTAGTGGCTAAAGTTGGCATATTTCCTGCTATCTGAAATTAGATCAGAGAGTTAGGCTGAGATGAAAAAGCCCTGTTAACTCCCTAGGCTTCCAGTTCCTGTTTATGGGTGGAAATTAATGTTTTGAACTTTATCAGCTATTATCTAAAGAAGTCTGGAGTCAGTGGTAACAGAGGGAATTGAGAGAGACTTGCTGCCAGTGGTTTCTGTTGAAGTACCATAGGCACGCTACATAAATATCCACAGGGAAACTTTAGTTAAGGGCTACACGTAGCTGAACAGTAGTCAGGAAAGATGGTCGAGTGGCCAGCATGCTGGCCTGGCAATTACAACAAGTGGAAGACATTCCTTGCTCCAAGGTACTATTTAATCATTTCTGCAGTACCTGGACTCTTTGGGGGAGAGTGAAAGCGGGGATCCACAAAAGGATGGCTCCAGTTAAGCAAATCTTTGTTTTTCCTATGGCTTGTGGAAACTGAGAGGCTCCTCCAGACAAAGGAGCCCAGTTTTCTGGTGTTCAGTGACTACAGTTAGCCCTTGTGTAGACCTCTGTTTGTTTTCAAGTTGTCATCTGTATAACAGAGATAGCGCTGCTCCACCTCATGGGAACGTTAAGCAGATGAATACTTTCTTCTGCTTCCTGGATACCTTGACCCACCCTGCACAGGCACATCAGAAGCAAACACCATAGCCCTTTCCCTGCAGGTCTCTCCAGCTTCCCCAGGGCCTAGGGCCTTTAAGCTTGACTTTCACCCAACTTCAGCAGCATGATGTTCACCATGGCTGCACGTTCTTCCCCTTTTTTAGCTCTGCACAACTTGGAAAACACTAAAATGTGTCACTTCCTTTTAAAACTCAGGGCAAGGAGGGGACAGGCAGCCAGGCAGTAGAAAGGAAGGCACAAGAAACCATCCTCTTGGGAAATATATTTAAACTTCAGTTCTTTGAATTCCTAAACAAGGAGGAGATTTGTCAAGTTGTATTTTGCTCAAGTAAATACATAGGAAGGGATGTAATTTTTACATCCTGGGCCTAAACACAGAAAACCAGTGTAATTCTAGAGCCAGCACATAGACAAAGGAGGAAACATGTTATTAGGTCAGGCTACTCTTGTTTAGACAGAACCATACTGGATTTAGGATTAATTTTAGTTCTGGTAATCAGCCTGAGCAGACAAATCAATGTCTTAAGCTCTTGATAGCTACAGAGAAAATAGTATAGTCAGGCTTGTGTTTCCAAAGAAAACTGTGGTTTTAAAGCAATCCATTATCCCATCAAACATAGTGGAAGTTTTCTGCAGAATCCATCTACCACAAAACAAAGATGTACAATTTAATCCAATCTGCAATGGAAACTGAATCTTCACAGACAGAATGCCAGTGTATCTTCACCCTCTCCTCCATACCACACAAACCCTTACATTTATGATTTGAGATAACTCTTCCTCACCTTTCATTTCTAGCATGAGTGCTTTTTAATGCTATCTCTCCAGTTTTATTCCTTAAGAGGACGGTCAGGATCTGAATAAAAAGACCTTAAGGGAAACAGGAAGAATTTACCTGTATATCATCACAGCAAAGTCAACATAACTGAACTGTTGTCCCAGGAATGGATCCCAGCCAAACAGTCTCTTTCCTAAAGCCTGACAATGTTCGGAAGCCAAGTTGATGGCAGCAAAGAAGCCAGAGGTCAAAACTCAAGTGCTACCAAGCCAAACACTGTACAGGAAGGAATACAGGCAGCACGCAGTTGTGTATTACCAGCCCTGCAGTATCATCCTGAAGGTTTGTGCCCAATACATTTAAGCAAGTTCTGTCAGTACCCTCCAGCAAGCTATAGCCGAGAATGGCAGGGGAAGCAGCAGGTGCATCTCTGAAGTCTCAGGATTGAATACTGATATGTTCAGGGTGAACAAGTCAAATGGGCTGGGGCTCTAGGGCAGAAGGCATCTCATTTCTGTCACCATAACATTAGATGACAAAAGCAAAGCTGCTTTACATCCCAGGCAGAGCTAGTGAATCAAATGAGCCATCAGCAACTAAACTACAGTAAGAATTTCACTGTCAGACTGCAGCAACTTGCAGAAATCTCTTTGTACAGTCACCATGAGTTTCATGTGTCCCCGTGAATGCTATCTGAAGCCTGTAGTCTTGGGGAATTATACAGTCCATTTGGTAGGAAGACCTAGACACTGGCAGGGTTGCCTGGAAATGTGAGCTCAAGCACTCAGGAATCCCTCACCTGCACTGCTGAAGTGAGCAGTGGGCCATCAGCCAAGAGAGCGTGCCTGGCTTTGGACATGCTCTGCAATAACATGCCAAGGGTGAGGGCTTAAATACTTAGGCTGAGATAATATCAGTTAAAAACAGGACCAAACAGTGACAAAGATGGTTTAACAAGGGGGAATTCTTCAGCCAAAAGGAGTCCATTTATTGCCAGAGGCCAACGTGGAGACACTTTGTTTCTCCTGGGTATTCAAACCAACCTAGGGACGAGGCCAGGTCTGATGATTACTATGGATCAGTCATATTTCACATCTTAACTGTGCGGATGTTTCTTTTGCTAAGCCTGTTCCCTTAGCGTACTGTGCTGTTGCCCCCAGCAGGTGTAACTAGGTGAAAACCACCAACCGGCAAACTACGGGCAGTTTGGGAGGCTAAAGAAGCAGCCTCTGAAGTTGAATGAACACAAAGCAGCTCTTTATGATTCCTCTACCCTAGAAATGGTTCTACTTTGGTCTGCTCTCCACTATGTACAGTAGCCCCAAAGGAATCGTCAGCTTATTGGACATTCTTGTTATCTGACCTCTCAGATTTGGTAGAGTGGCATAGAGGAGATGTGACATCTTAAAGAAGCTGAAGCCTAGCGTTCCCAGAACCAGGGCCAGTGCTGGCTGTTCATAGAAGCACCTCTGCCATGTGTCAGCAGAGTGCTACAGATGAAGTAATGCAAATGATCTCCTGCGGATCTTGCACAAGACTCATGAGAATCATCTCTGCTGTAACGCAGGTGAAGTTCCGAGTTTATGTTTTAAATCATGCACACATCTGAAGAAGGGCATTGCCAAAAGAATCCCCCATTTTTGTGCACTACATATGTTGACCATTCTCAAGCTTAACAGCAAATCCAAAGTCAAGATCAACACACACACGTTCCACAGAGAAACACATGCAGAAATCATGAAGCGTACCTTGCCAGTGCTGGAGGTCAGGTCCGAAGGAGGCATTTGCATTTGGCAAGGGATGCTTTGTCCAGCACTGGCTTCAGAAAGGTTTGCTACAGCAGAATTTTGCATGCTATTTTTATGACAGAATACTTGCATCAACCTCATCATTCACTACCTATTTACACCACACATCTTTTATGATGGTCCTTATTATCCTGGATAATCCAAAAGTTATGCCTCTCTAGCCAGTCACAGTAACTTGTAGTGCTGTGAAACATTTCATAGGTTATCTGTATAAAAGTGCTACCACATACCACGTGGCCCAGCACAAAAAAGTGCAGGATGCTGTCTCCGTGGTTCAATACCACTAAGACTAGAGCAACAGGTGGATTTATGGCTGTGGACCTAGTCATTCTTCTATACTCATATCCAGTGGTAACAGAAAGCTTGTGGAATGCAGTTACCTGACTGGTTTGGCTAGCTGTTGGAACAATTCCATCAGCTTCACCACCTACAGCAGTTCTGATAAAATGGCATTTCAGCCATCTATGTATAACTGTTGGTGCTCAGTAAAGACAATCACAAACACAGGATAAGAATGACCCGAGTCAACCTGAGGTATCCTCTCCAACTGACTGATCTCCTCCTTGAAAAGTAAGATCCATATATTAATCTTATCCCAGAAGAGCAACATAGGATTCTCAGTTTACTACTGTAATGGCTGTCAGAACAAATCAGGCCAGGTCACCTCAGTCAGTGAGGACTAGAAGCGGCTTGTCAGTACACTTGGGAGAAAATAGCGAACAAAGAGGATACTGATAAATATCTGTTACCCTTAGAACCCTAACCTCCACTATATCACTATAACCAGTTGTCTCTGAGTTCAGGGATCCACCGTTGCTGCTGAACATCCTTTCTCTCTGGTAGTGCAAATGTTAAAAGAGTAAGTATTAAGAGCTATTAGGGCCTCTGATCAACTGCATGGGTGCTTCTATTGAGAAAATTCCTGCTTTCACGTGACTGCCTACATTTGCTTCTGCTCTGTGCCACAAATGTCACGTAAGACAAGTAGAAAAGGGCGTAAGGACTGAACTAAGTCTTTCAAACTGCCAAAGTACTTAAATGCACTGCAACATCTGCACTTTTCCTGGATCAAACCTCTCCAATGTTACAGAATCTGCTGCTGGAATTGGCTGAAAAGCCCAGCTGAAGCTGCCAGACCAGAACTCCAGCCCACACTCCCAGATCAGCAACGTTGGCTCAGCTTTTTGACAGCACTGCAGAAACCAGTGATTGCTTTTGTCATTAAAAGAAACGCAGCTGGTATATAGCTCAAGTACTGCTATCAAGTTCTAGCCTACAGCCTTTCTAATGCACCAGCCAGGAGCCACCATACCCCCGCAGTACTCAATAATAATTTTTTCTTTATACTATTCCAAATCTCATTCTGTTCCTTAAAAACTTTTTTTCAAGGACTCCACAACCAATTCAGCTAGGCAAATGTTGATTTCATTGTAGCTGGTAAATAGAGGGCTGATTCAGCTCATAAAGCTGGAAGCAGAACATGATTTTGCCATCAGGAAGATGAAGGGATAGGACAAGCACTGGGCTGGCCTGTAATGGGAAAAGGAGGGTAAGGAACAGGTCTGGCCAGAGAAGCAGGCTGAGCATCTTGGAGAGTGATGCTGTCAGTTTCTCATGTCAATGAGTACTAAAGTTTTCAGCTGTGGTGGGTTAACCCTGGCCAGAAGCCAAGAACCCAGGAAACCTCTACCGCACCCCCTCCCTGCTCTTTAGGATGTGGGACAAAATAGGAAGAGCAAAAGCCAAAGAACTCATGGGTTGAGATAAAGGCAGCTTAATAGTTGAAGGGAAGAAGGGACAAAGGAGCAATGCAAAGGCAATCACTCACTCATCAGCTCCCAGAAACAGACTGATGCCCAGCCAGGCTCTGAGCAGTGAAGGAAAAATCCCTCATCTTCTTGTTTTACCCAGCTTTTATTGATGAGCATGACGTTATACGGTATGGGATATCCCTCTGGTCAATCCAGGTCAGCTGTCCTGCTGTGTCCCCTCCTAACCCCCAGCCTACTCACTGGCAGAGGGGTTAGAGTGGGAAAAAGAAAGCTGCTACACTATGCACACACTGTTCAGCAGTAGCCAAGACACTGGTTTAGCCACAAGCCCTAAGCACAGCAGCACACAGGCCCAGACAGACCAAACACATCAACTTAGGCAAAGAAAACCAACACCCCAACACTCCTTCTAACTTTTAGCTTGAATTAAAGGGAAAAAGTGATGTCTTCCTTGGTAAGACAGTGACTAAAGCTGTGTCCCAAGCAAAGAGGCAATTTGGGAATGATATTACCATAAAATTCATCATATGGTTGGCACAGCATATTGAAGTACTAATCCATCATTTCCTCACTGCATTAAGAAATCATAACTTTACTTAAGGTAGGCTTTATGGTTACCAACAGAAGCCTGAACTTGGGATCAGACAGGAATATGCTGTAAGTAACTGATTCACAAGGTCTGAAGCTGTGCCCTCAAGAAAAAAGTCCCTCACTGTAACTGGGACACTATCAAGGACTGTCAATGTGTTCCTACCCAATGCAATTTTTATGGATGGCTGTGTAAAATATGACATCTAGAATGTAGGAAGCCTGGTTTGGCATTCAGACCTCTGGATCATGCCTCTCCTGAGACAAAGCAGCATCACTTGCCAGTAAGTACAGTGACTTCAGATCTGTTCCTATGATAAATTGCACAGCAACGTACAATGGAAGTTGGTCTTCTGTGTCTTATACCAATTGTTGCTTATTAACCAAATTATTTAAGATGCCAATATAAAATCTGCTAAAATAAAGTACTTATGCTTGTGGAATTACAGCTCTTCAGATCAAGCATGGGGACTCCTAAAAGGGAAAGAAGGGGACTCCTAAAATACCGGTGACCGCAGTCAACCAGAAGGGAGGGCGAAAGGCATTAAATCATGGAATTCTGTTTCATCCGGCAGGATAATTAGAAGTGCAGACAAGGAGCTCCTGTTCTGTAGATTGCTCAGTGGTGCAAGATCACAGCCACAGGTCGTGGGTGAAAAAACAAAAAATGCCTTCATATATATAATAAGGTATGTAATTCCTGTGTGATACTTATCTTAAAGTCATCAGAGGACCAGGAAGACGAGACCAGACACCAGAAAACTGAACTTGGCAGACAAGTCACTGGTAGATGATAAACCAAGGACTTTCTGATAGGAAGCATATGACAGTAAACACAACCTTTCTGTTACAGCACAGCCAGCTCAGGGCAACACAAAAGCATCATTACAGCTGCCCAGAAGGCAGATACTGAGGTCCCTTCTGCATCACCTGGGAGAGCTCGGGTATCAGTTTTCTAATCCCAGTTCTGTTATAGCTGTAACCCTGGCCAAACGACCGCAGAGCAAAACCAAAGTTACAAAGCCCTTCCCAGGTAATTTGGGGGATTCTGCAATCTGCACAGATTTACAACTCACAGAAGCCTGAAGTACTTGGTGGCCTTCTTCCCCAGCAGGAGCAAGCCTCCTCATGGTGGCAGTTCTTGCCCCTCTCCTGAGCAGGAGGTGGAAAAATAACATCAACGTGACTGCTCTTGACACAACATTTGACAATGGAGTCCATTGCTCTGCTAGACACTGGGGTAAGATTCACTGAAGGACTTGAGGCCTGTGTTATGTCCAGAATAGCTTTGAGAATATTCCAGTCTTTTCTGTACATGACACAGAACAGGCATCCTCAGGGATACGCCATAAATCCTGGGTAGATACAGTGAACACACTGGGAAAACTGCAGGTGCAGCTGTTTTCCTAGAAGTGATGATGCCATTGATAAGAAAGGAAGAGCCTAATTCAAGGCTCTGCCTGTGGCCTTGCAAGTATGCTCTTGCATCTACTCCCACACAAGCAACACAGGCTCCAAGCCTGTTTGTAGCAAAGTTTCACTCCTCATGTGTACAAGACTGCAAATGGAGCAGTTCATAGAATGGGAAAGAACCTTAAAGCTCACCCAGCCCCAACCCCTGCCATGAGCAGGGACCCCTTCCACTGGAGCAGCTTGCTCCAAGCCCCTGTGTCCAACCTGGCCTTGAGCACTGCCAGGGATGGGGCAGCCACAGCTTCTCTGGGCCATCACCCTGGGCCAGCGCCTCAGCACCCTCTCTGGAAAGAATTTTTTCCTTAGATTTCATCTAAATGTCCCCTCTTTCAGTTTAAAGCCGTTCCCCCTTGTCCTGTCACTACATGCCCCTGTAAAAAGCCCCTTCTCCAGTTTTCTTGTAGGTCCCCATTAGGTACCGGAAGGCTGATACAAGGTTTTCCTTGGAGCCCTCTCTTCTCCAGGCTGCACAAGCCCAACTCTCTCAGCCTGTCTTAACAGGAGAGGGGCTCCAGCTTTTGCTCAGCTTCATGGCATTGCAGTGGATGTGCTCCAACACGTTCCACATCCTTCTTAAGCTGAGGACAGAGTTGAACACAGTACTCCAGGTGGGATCTCATGAGAGTGAAGTAGAGGGGGAGAATCACCTCCTTTGACCATCTAGTTTCCTCAACCTTAAACTTGACAGGAATTACAAAGGTTAAGAAAACCACTTTTAGGTTGGATGAAGTTATCAAAGCATTTTTCAAAGACAAAGATGAAGGAAAAACCCTGGAAATGGAAGCAGGGCATCCCACTAGCTCAAGTGAATAAAAGATCAAAAGGGGAAAAGCTGTGTGAAATAATCCTCCACCCAGGACTCAGTCTGCATTTAAACTCAATTTACAAATGAATGAATGAATGATGGAGATCAGCTTAAGAGACATGAGTTCCAATCACCATCATTATTATTATATGAGAAATTACAATCACAGCAGTCAAAATGCTCCCTAAAAATGCCACCTTCAGCCCAATTCTGCCTTTACAGTAATCTTATATTTATGCAATTTCAATTTGTGAAAGATTCGTTGATTTTCCTCATCATCTACAAAGAAAACAATATCCATTTGAAGGACATGCCTGCATTTTTAGATCCAGGAAAACCACTGCTGATCCAGCAGAAAAGGGAGCTGATTTGCTCCTGTAAATGTATTCAAACAAAAGGAACTCTTCCTTTGCCTACTTTCTATTCTCTGCTATTAGATTAAAAAATGCTATGCTTAGTTTCTAGCAAAAGCATAAATACACACAAGTAATATTTTAATGATACCTAACCTATTAATTATTCCAGAGTTAAAAAGTTCCTGGAAACAAGGTATGAGACTGTGAACCCAGGGAGGTTAAAGCATAACATCAAATGCAGGTGAATGATGCAAAATATTTAAGGCAAGTGAAGTTTTGATAACAGTAAAGTCAAGTCTGCCGTAACTGGTAACAAAGGCATACCAGAACAGAACAAGCCCCCATATGAGGCAGCATTCCACAGTGCAAACTGAATGCCTGATCCCTGAAGCCAGAACAGATGACAAGCCAACTAGTGAAATGACTGGAAGTTCTAGCAGCATTATTATTAAGTACAGCCCAAACCAATGTTCTTATTTTCTTGTAATTTTAAAGCATGCAGTACCTAGTGCTCAACAAAAATGACACCCTTTGAGTTAGTTATATTGCTGCAGACTTAAACGATACCTGGCTAGGTATTCAAAAAACCTGGCTGCCTTTCCGTTTACATGCCAACAGTGCAGCTGAGGCAATGAAACAGTATAATTTACAAATGCAGAGATACTGGAAAACTCATTCTTTCAGACTGCACAACGTATTCTCTATTTATCATGAGTATTGCTCAGAAAGCATTCGCAACTGGTCCCAGTAATTCACATCATGTGCTCGTTGCAGCCACCAAGCCATCTGCTTCCTGACCAAATGACTCCCAGGCCACAAGCAGCCCTCCCTATGTTCTGATTCAAACATACAAATATTCACACCAGCATTCACAGATGGATATATGTTGGCAGGAGTATCTATAACACTTCCCTTCCCGAGAACTAAAGCTTTTTAGGAAATAAATCTGTGGTGGTAAGGGAAAAGAGGTCAGGCATTCTGTAAAGTAAATGTATGTCCAAAATAAAGTAAATGTATATACAAATATCTGGAAACCTTTCTTACATGATACTTCCTCCCCTTTAATCACAGCCATTCCACCTAAAAGAGAAAACAATTACAGCAAAATGTTCTCTCTATCATATGCCTCTCCATCACATCTATCACTTCCAAGGCTTTCCCACCTAG
This sequence comes from Agapornis roseicollis, assembly GCA_002631895.1. Classification (NCBI taxonomy): domain Eukaryota; kingdom Metazoa; phylum Chordata; class Aves; order Psittaciformes; family Psittacidae; genus Agapornis; species Agapornis roseicollis. The sequence continues at coordinate 152,475 of NDXB01015346.1, read as the reverse complement.
TAACTCTCAAACAAATCATAAAGCCTAAACAAACAGAACAAGCTAATCTATTTAAATCTAAAAGGCTGTAATACCAGAAGAGGCCTGTGCTGACCCAAGACCATACTGATGTTAAAAGCTGAGGCCATCGAAAGCCCCCAAGCCCAGAGCCTATTTATTTGTAACAGTTATTGTGTTTCACAGCACATTTGGTTCTTCTGTCGTTTGTGTGTCAAATGCCTTTGACAAAAGAGGTAATTAAGCATTTCCAAGGCTATTTACAGTTAGCATTATGGTTTTAATGAAAATTAATAATGCAGTAACAAAACTCAACTGCCTGATTACCCACACACACACGCACTATTTTCTCTTGTGTTTTAGTTCTAAGCAAATCTGGGAGAGGATCTAGCTTCAGCTTTGCCCTTGAAAACCAGGTAATGTTTTACAGCATGTTTTGAATGCAGTCTGCACTCACAGCACACATGCACGCAGCTGTCATCTCACTTTGGTAGTGAAAGCGGACTAAGATTAGAGCAGCAAATGCCCATGACCTTGAGAATTATCACTACTGATATAACAAGCAGCTTATAGGCGTGCAGACACATACAGGAAACCAAAGCACTCGACTCAGATCTTCACAGCTATTGTTGCATCTCCTGGAAGACTTGAGAAGGGCTATTTTTAAAACTGTATGGCTCCAGGGTCAAAATGTTCTTGCTTGAATCTCTTTCCAGCTAATAGGTCTCCTCTCTTGCAAGTACTTAGTGACTTTCCTGGGTTTCTGCTGTATAGAAAGGACTCAAATGACAATGATAGCCACGCAAAACCATAAAGGGATGTACAATTCTGAGCATCGTGGTCCACATGTACTGACATAAATGGAAGTCGCAATTCTCAGGCAAGTCTGTACTCAGCCACCCTAGTAGCTAGTACAGCAGAGATTCAAGGAAGCCCTTTTGGATGCTTTATTCCTTCCTTTCAACTCCAATTCTATGTGCTCTGGGCCAAAGAACGTTGAAAAAATTAAGTCTTAACATGTAAAAGTACTCTTGCATTCTAGGAGGAAGCCAATGAAGGGAAAGGAAGACATACATCCATAGGAAGCACAGGGGTATATTTAGCCAAAGTTCATGATATGTCTTAGTCTTCTCTAAACCTCGGCCTCTCCTCGACTTGTTTATTACCAACCTCATATCTAGCTGTTAAAAGAGAATATCCTTAAAATATGAAGCAAACTACATAACCATAGCTCTTCCACTTTCCTCACAGCACTGCATATTTAATGTTCCTCCTTAGGCTGCAGATCCTGGGGGGATAGGGGAATGATAACACAAGATTTTCCATTTTCATTAGAAATAGTTTCTTTTTCTCATCCACAGTTGCAGAGAAAATGCATTCACAAATGTAATTCAGAAGCACTCTACAGGCTGAGAAACTGAAGAGGAAGGGAATCAAAAGCGTATTACCATAAATAAACCCAAGGTATAGGGCTGGGAGGGGAGAAACAAGCATTCTTACAGGGTCAGAAGTAATGGAGCTAGCAGTATGACCTGACTGTGAAGACCATCTACAAACAACAACCTAATGCTGCTTCAGATGCTAAAGATACTTCAGGTGGCAATGCTGCCTATGATGCCACTCCTGGGCAGAAAAAAAGAGGGTTGACCACACAAACAATGTTTATCTTAGACATTGTTTCTGTCATTGAAACCGCCTGTACATCATTCACAGTGGTTCACACTGCCAAAGGTGGCACAGAAAGCTAATATTGAAAACTACAAACCTTTCAAGCTATACAGCAGGGTTACAGCAAGGTATAATTCCTTCTCTTTGGAGAGGGAACTCAACTTTCATAAGCTTGAGGAGCCAATAAGGCAAAAGTGTTGCAAATAGATGTTAAAGAAAAGAGGACAGAGATAGCTTGGGAGAGAGGCAAAGAAGGGACAGATGGCTGCAAAGGGCAAAGCTAGTCTGTCTATATACAGAGGTGTTACTTGCCAGCAATAGCTTTATTAATGGCACTATTAACCTCTCTTTGAACATCATAGAGTGTTTTTGCCACAATTTCCCACTCTCTCTGCCCTAGCTGTATGAGGGAAACAACAGTGACTGCTATGCTAAATTTGGGTGTCACACTGACATGCTTGGCACAGGATGAAATGTCTGTGCTGGAAGCTGCAAGTGGAGCTGTGCTCACATCACCAGCTTCCAGCTGACAAAGCACACCAGAGCTGTGGGCAAGGCATCAAATCAAGCTGAACATGCTCTGCTGGGCTTGTTCACTTAGGCCCAGCAGTACCATCGGCCAGGGCCAGCAGCAGAGTGGGAGAAAAAGCACTGGCAGCATCATGGGGACACTGGCTTGAAGAGGGCAAACCTGAACAGAGCAGAAGGCTGTGGCAGCCACAACTGTGAGTGTCATTCTGAAGGCTTTGGGAAACAGCAGTCTATTCATTTATCCCCTTAGTTGCTATCGCTGGCAGAGCCGAACCAAGGGCAGCAACAGTGAGGAGTTTAGGCAGAAGTTTCCCAGCCTGAACAGCCCATGGTTCTATTATGTGTCTCTATAATGAAGTGCTTCGCTGATGCCAAGACAGTTCAAAGAGCAGATACTCTGAAAATGGTATTTTCAGCTGCATTTTTCAGCACACTGCCTCTTGAGCAAGACTGGCTCACAATTAGTTATGTTGGCAGCCAGCATTGCATTGCATCTAGTGAGACACATACAGTAACTGAATGTGACATGCCACCATAATGACAGATCAAACTAGGACATTTCAGAAGACAAAGTGCTCCAGTATGAGAGGCTTAAAGAGGCACTAAAGAATTTATGGAGAATGAAATGCAACTTCAGGGAGGTTGATGAAATTATCAGCCACACCGAGAGCAAACACAGAGCTAAATGGCAGGCTCATATAACCCCATGCTACTGACAGCCCTGATGGGAGTCCCAGTACGTTCATGTTCGCAACTGAATCTGAGCTGATGCTTTCTTTTTACTTGTCCTTGCAGGTATATTTTTAAAAGATGTTTGGTTTCCTTTAAATATCTCCAAATTTTCACAAGGAAAAAAATTTAGTATTTGG